>JADRCD010144881.1:30697-79691 GCA_019843815.1 Montemys delectorum
CACAAGGCCCACCCCCACAGGGAGGACCCCAGCAGAGACCCCCTCAGAATGGAAACTATCAAGGTCCACCCCAGCAGGGAAACAATGAACAGCCAAGTTCCCTATGGTCATTTTTTGCATAACCATCTGGCTCCTTAGCAGAGAAAAGGTAATTAAACGTCTCATTCTTCATACCATCCTCTAAACTCCTGTGATGACCACCCTGTTATTAAAGAGATAGGTTGTGGATACATCCAAAACATGAATGGGCTTTATAATTCTACAGTATATGCGATTTAAATTCACTCTCAGTCAAATGTCCTAACTCTAACACAGTTATGCAAGAGACTAAAAGATATTTAGGACATGTTGAAATTACACATTGTGTCTTTCTGCTCCCTGACCTTGTTTATTTATTTATTTCAGGTGAACAGAAGACAGATGCCTTCAATATCATTCCTATAGAATAATGATTCCAATAAAATATTTAGCATACGATTATTCTTTGTTGTTTCTCATTCTGAGCAGGAGTGGTACTGCAATCTTGGGATGGTTATTTCCAGAAAGGGCAGTCCTTCCTCTACATAACGGCTAACTACCACTTGAGAGAGCCTTTCTTTCCATATTACCATAAGTTCTGCCCACTGTTTTGCTATATTTTCCATATACTGGTTATTTTAGCAAAAAAACTTCTCAGAAGACATGGATTTCAAGAGTGAACTACATAAACAGTGATGCCCTTAGTATGTCATGTGCCTTTAATGTCAGTATTCTAGGGAATAGCTGCCTTGATAACTTCTTGTTTCTTACGGATAACACTCTTTCGGTTCCCAGTTTAGGGGTCCCTGTTCCTTCAGCTAGTATTCTTGTGAGCAGTTTAGTATCAGCCAGCTCACATTCTTCTGATTTGGACATTCCTATAAGTAAATGCTGCGGTCTGTTGTGGCTAAAATGTTATTGTTTTACTTTTTATTTTTTGGTCTTGTTTATAAATATCATATACCTGGACCTTATAGATCAATGCAATTCTTAAAATAGTTTAGGCATACTTTAGAAGTCTTTTATTGTTAATTTTTGGATATTTGCAATTATATCATCTAGTTATTTATTTTTGTATTTTATGGATTCTTAATTAAAAGAGAAAAAATATAAAGTGTATAAAGTTCCAGAGGCTTAGGAATCCTTAAAACTTCCAAAGTATTTGAGCTTAATTCTTAAAAGCTGAGTTTGTTGTTCTTTTTTGCATGTTTTCTAAATCCTTATTCTTTCGCCAAAATCCTGGCCAGTATTCAGCTGAAACATTGGACATAGAGTTTGCTTTAAGGACTGATGGTCTCTGGAGGTAGTTTTAAAGACTGATGGTTTCTAGGCCTGATAGCACTTTAACTATTCTGAATGCTAGCTGACAGCTTTTAAATAATCCTAAAACTTCCTACCTTATTCTATGGTTAAAAACTGCTAGTTTGGGTGATTAAAACTGGTTGCATAATAGCAGAGGATTAAATAAAGGATTAATTTCTGGCAGTTTTTTTCTCTCTTGCCCAGAAGCATGGATTCTAGCTTGCCTGGCTGGAGGGAGGTTTAGACCAATAAACTTTTATTGAACCATGAGAAGAGAGTCACTCTTGCAGAAGGAACAACTTTTACACAAGCAAATATGCATAAACACACATATTTTCATACACACACATTCATTATCACATACTTACTTGTTGGGCCCAACAATCTGTCTAATCTCTTTACGTAATTACACAGACACTCTTATACTAACATACAGTGCATAGCGAGCAAAATCCCAAGTGCCATCTCAGGAAGAGCTCACAGATTCTGGATGAAAAATAAGCTTTAACCATTATTGTATGAAAGAAAGAAAAAACTTCTACCCTTTTATTATTAAATGGATTAAATGCAAGTATTATTTTTCACTTTTTATTAATTTTCATGAATTCCACATTAGCAACACATTTCTACTCATATCTCTTTCCTTTTGCTTGTACCCTGGGCCCTTAGATCCTCTCCCCTCAAATAGAAAATAAAAGACAAAAATTTAAAAAAACAAAACACAAAGCACTAAAGAAAAAAAATCATCTCATCCTGGAAGGTGTTGTATATCACGATATATCCCACAGTATATCCTTTTGTCCATACATTTTGCTAGACAAGATTCATTTCGGAGTGTCTGGTTCAAGGCACCTGGATTCTGCTACACTATCAATACTGAATCTTCACAAAGCCCACTCTTGGTCATTGCCCTCTGTCATGGAGATCCTGCAGCTTTGGACCTGCAGGACCAACATTTTCATATACTCCAGAAGTTCATAGATTAGACAGGTGTTGTGGTGGGCCAACTTGATACCCTGGATCTGGGAATGGGTGGCAACTGAGTTGACCAGCTCTATTGCACTGCACCACCAGGGTGAGTTCTCCAGCACTGCTCCAGCTGGCTAAGCCAGTGGGGCAGACAAGATGCACAGTCAGCCCTGCAGCTCTCATGGCTCACTGAGGCCAACAGAGCCAGCTCTACTGTGGTTCCCAGTCAAGATGCTACAGCTGGTTAGGGATAGGGAAAGTTCTCCCACTCTCCTGACTCTGATGTCAGCTTTCCTGACTGTCTCAGGTGGTGAGGGTGGGATGCCTTACAGCAGGTGAGTGGCAGGTACAGCTTTCTCACTGTCACTCTCACACCTTGGTCTGGCTTACCTGCTTCCTCACCACAGGAGCCACTCTACTCTGATGCCCAGGTAAGATGCTAGCCATACTCTCCAAAGGGCTGCAGCAGGTCAGAGGTAGGGTCAGCTCTGCACAGCCCTTGAACTGGGGGCCGAAGTCGCAGTCTGGACCAGGATGTCCAAATGATCTTTAGTGGTAATATGAGCCACAGGCATGGACATGCTACTGCATGGCCACAGCACCAGAGAGTTTCCTCGGGGGCAGTATCTACTGGGATTTTGCCATGGTCTCAGGTGCAAGGTGGGATTCTCAGAGCAGGTTATGCCTCTAAACCCTCATGTTTCTGGTTCTAACTCTCTTCATAATGCTCAAACTATTCTGTTCCTTTGTCTCTTCCATCTGTCCACTACATATTTGCACATTGTAGTGGATGCTGCTGAGGGAAGGCCATGGAACTGGTGGGCTTCTAAGTGTCAGCCTCTGATTGCATTGTTTATTGTAGCTTCCAGTGGACCTCTGGATGTTTATAACTGATTTGTGCCACTGACAGTGGGCTATTTATTCCTTGACAATTTGATATATGTGTGCGTTAATCATATCCATTCCTATATCCCTCAGACACTCAGACACTATCCACATATACAATACACTCCTCATCTCCTCACTATGTGTGTGCGTTTGTGTATGTGTGTGTGTGTGTGTGTGTGTGTGTGTGTACCTGTTGGAATTTTGACAGATGACAAGACACATCTTAAGTAATCAATTACCTCATGAAAGGCAATATGTAGCCTAAGAAAGTAACCCCGACTGCTCTGTTTTATAAAAAGAAAAAGAAGAAAGAACCAGAAAGAGTATGTTTGGTAGAGGTGCAGTATGCTGAAATGGAAGGGGATGCCTCTGTGGGCCCATGCTGAGGCATCACTTCCCCCCTGAGGTACCAGCCATAGGACAGCTATAGTTTCGAACAGAGTTTATTTAGGTCATGGGGAGGGGAATTGAGAAGTAGAGACAGAGAAAGGTTGGCCATGAGTATGTGTATGTGTGGAGGGGAGGGAACTTGGGAGGGAAGAGGCAGAGAGTGAGAGATTAAGAGGGTAAGAGTGTAAGAGCTAGAGGAGGGGGAAAAGAGCCCCTTTTATAGTGAGTCAGGCATTCCTGGCAGTTGCCAAGTAACTGTATTAAGGAGCCTAGAATGAATGAATGAATGAAGACTCTGCTACATATCTATGCTAGAGTATTTGCATGAGATTCTCACACTCTGCAAATAAACTGTAGCACTTAAATAAATAAATACCCTATTTATTTGTTTATTATTTATAGTCCAAATGCTGCCCTCTCCTTGTACATACACCTCAGTCCTCATGTGAGTCCCCAACAGCCAGAGTAGGAGCTATTCCAAAAGCTATTGCCTGACTGTGGAATCCCTTCCCCAACAGGGCAGCTATGTCTGCTCTGGCCTCAGCAGGAGAGGATTAATCTAATCTTGCATAGACTTGATATACCAAGGTAGGGGAATAGTCAAGGGTGAAACAATAACTACTAGAAGTTACTAGAAGCCTTCTAGAAGTTACTTCAAATTCAAAGGGACCTATTAGTGTTTCCATAATAGTATTACAACATAATAATTTCTATTTTTTAACAGGTATTAAGTCAGCATACACTTTCCTTTGAAGTCCATGTCACAGTAAAAATCAGTCAGCATGTGCTTGTTACTTTTCTTGTGTTTTGATTAAGCATCTGACAAAAGCAACTTAAGGATGGCATGTTGTCATGTGTCACGTTCTGAATGCACAATGTGCTAAAACAAGTCAGTATTAATTAAGTATAACATTTTTCAAGATTCATTTACTTTAATGTATGTGTATGAGTTTTTGCCTGAAAGTGTAACTATGTACCACATGAATACAGGGCTTATGGAGGACAGAAATAGATAGCGTGGAACTACAATTACAGAGAGTTGTCAGTCACCATATGGGTACTGGTAACCACACCTCTGAAAGAGAAACAAATAGTCTTATCAGCTGATGTATCTCTCAAGCCTAAATGGAATACTAATTTTTAACATCAACCCTTCTAGAAAATACAATATTTTACACACACACACACACACACATACACACACACATACACACACACATACACACACACACACACAGATACATATGCAAATTCTGAGAGAGAGGGAGAGTGAGAGAGAGAGAGAGATGCAAATTCTGTCATAATGTGACAATCTTTCTTAGTTTCTAGGATCCCAAAATACCTACTGAAAGACCTCTGAGCTGGGGAGACCCTCACTCAAGTCTCCGGATGACACAACCACCCAATAACTCACTAGAGACTGATCTTGATAAAACAGCATGAGGTTTATTGAGGGGGAGGAGGGGAAGCCAGTATATTGGGGACGAGCCGTAACTCTCGCAGGGGCAGAGGAACTCGACACCAAGCACAAGTGAGGGATATTTTAAGGGAAAAACCACAAACTAGGCAGGGTGAGGGGGTTACCAAGGAAACATAACATAAAAACAGTGGAAAATTCTAAAGGGACCCAACCCTTGATTGAGTCAGGGTCATAAGGAAAACATCCTACACACTCATTATTCACAAGAATGTGGTTTGGTCAATGCTATTCACTTTATGGCTGACCGTTCCCTGGAACCACCCAGATGGCTCATATCCTGCTTTTTGTTCTTGGACCTAGTGGGGGGGTGGGGGTGGGTGGGGGGGGTGGGATTGTGGCCAACAGGTTCCTGAAACTGGCTAGTCTACATTCTTGGCTCGTTACAGAGGTTTTCATGCCCTTTTAGGTAAAGGTTATACATTATACATTCCTACTAATACATTTCTATTAAATACTCTTATTTTAAAATTCTAACATTCTCCAGCTCCTCACTACTTGTGTTCCAATTACATGAAGATTTAAATGAAGGGTGGGCTTATGCTGTCCTCCAACTAAAGGACAGTATTTGGTTGCAGGAAAATGTACTATGCATCTAGACAAAGAGTTGCTACATAAAAACTAACATCTCTCATCCCAAATCTACTCTGGTGAAAGAACATGGAGCATTGCCTGACAGATAATAAATGGCTACTGAATCTAACAATGAGGTCTTCAAGTTCTGTGCATTACAATAGACATTGAATCTTCATAAAAATCCTTTCACATGACAAACCTCTTGAAGAAGTTATTAGAAAAATATGTACACTAATCTCTTGAGAAACCAGATCATTCAAAAGACACTTGATGTCATTCCTCACTCAAAATATTAGTTTACATGATAAAGCAATCTGTTTCAATTCAGGATAAGATTACAGGAACAATTCCCATCTGATACCATAATTTTCCATTCTTGGTTGGTGCAAAAATAAGATGCCAAGAAATTAAGATTCACGGTGTCCTAATATTTAATAATTATCCAAAAAAATAACACTTTTCAGTTGGTTAACCAATACCAAGTGGTCAGCACCAAACTCATATTAAAACAGTTAACATATAAATTAAGCAAGTTATATTTATACATTCCAGAAAAAAACTATATAACAAAATAAAAAGAAGCCATAAAATTTGAGGGACAGCAAGGTTGGGAACATGGGAGGGATTGGAGGAAGAGAAGAGACAGGGGAAATTATGTAAGTCAATTTTCATTAAAAAACAAATAGTAATCAAGTAAAGACTGGTGATTGTGTTTAAGATCCAATTTTATGTTATTTGAATCTCAGAACTGGCAGAATATGAAGGAGTCCAAAGAGATGAGAAAGATTAAGACATAAAAGTTCTCAAGTTAAAGGAAAAAAGAGTGAGGTATTTGCAATAGTATTTATACCTGGTTGGTGCTCCCATAAAAGAAATCCATTGACTATGTAACTGAATTTAAGTAAGTTACTTCTCAGTTATGAATGTTGGACATCATAGAGTAGGCAGTCATTTTCTCATTATTTGCTCACAATGCAGAGAGAAAAGACAGCTAAGTATATCCTTGTTATTTGGACACCAACCTAATGTCAATGAATTGCAATAGGCACTCTTTTACATAAGTTCACATTAGATATTCTAGTTTAAAATTAAGTATTTGAGGAAGAAAAACATTTACATTACTATGAAGAGAAATTCAATGAAAATTTTATCAAAATATCTCCCAGTAAATTACATGATATTAAACACATATAGAAAATGTTGAAAATTAATGTAGTAGAACACATTTTCTATGCAAGCTAAAAGAGTAAACAAAAGCAGAAAATATCAGAAATACACCAGTCAACCAGGAAGAAGCCCCATATTTTTTTTAAAAAAAATTGTGCTGGTTCAGTTTTTTTTTTTTTTTTTTTTTTTTTCAATTTGAAACATAGTAGAATCATGTGGGTCAACGGAACTTCAATTAAAATATGTTCTTCACAACATTGACATATACCTAAGTCTGGTGGGTACCATACTCTTGATATATTATTGATTCATAACATGGGGAAATAAATAGGAGAACAAAGAATAAGGTTACAGGCAGCATACTTCAAAAGGCTTTAAATGTTCAACTTTGTGGATTCTATAAAATAGAAACATTTGTTTAGAACAACATCAAGGGGATGGAAAACCTATTCTTTGACTAAGAGATGGAGGTAGAGAGAACAGCAGTTATAACTCATGGATGTAATGGGACATTGGAACTGATAGCATTTCAGAATATTCAGTGACGCAAATCCATGCAGAGGACCAGGGTGTGAAAGTGATGAGTGTGAGGTTTTTGTTGACAGAATCATAGTTTCCTGTGTGACAGAAGCATTTTCCCAGAAGGACAGAGAAATTTCTTCTACTCATTCTGCTGCAGCAGTCTTTAGGATTTGCAGTAATAATGTAAGCAGTTCGAGGTTGGGCAAGAAGTCTTGTATCCATAGGATGGGAAGCTTAGATGTATTTATGTGTCAATATCCAATGCTAAAATATTTAATCTAATGAGAAACTGTTTTCTTGAGCCCTAGAATTATTTTCATAACATAGAAGTAGAAAGCCCATCAAACATCCTAATGCTGTGACCCTTTAATAAGTTTACTCATGTTGTGATGACTCCTAACTATAAAATTATTTTCTTGCTACTTCATGACTGTAATTTTGCTATTGTTGTGAACCAATGTAAATATCTATATTTTCCAGTGGTCTTAGGTCCCAATATGGATGATGATGTATAAAAACTTTAGCCCTGAATGCCCTGGAAAAAGAAAGCCATTGAAGAGTCTCCAGAATAGTTCCTAGTTTTTTATAAATTTGAGAAGTAACATCTGAATTGTGACATTTCTGAGCTTCCTCAGTCCTACAAGATTTGTGAATTTCCTGAGCCTCTTAATTTTTTCAAGCCTTCTAAGTCTAATAGAGCTCCTATCTCCCTCCAGGAAAGATTAATTTAAATTACAGGAAATAGATATAAATTGCTGATCACCAACCTCTGCTGGTGTAATCACAAATATTTTCAATACAGAGTAAAACAATGTAAATTAAAACCAAACTTACCAAAAGCACATGAAATCCAAAAGAAAGTGGCATCACATGTAAATGTGAAAGATTTGGCTAGCTGGATTTTGATCTTTGATGAGCTTACTTTCCAGAAATAAAAAGGATAGACACATAACACACAAAAGAATATTAGAAAAACTGTCAGCATCATACACATATGTAAGAAGACTAAGTACAATTTTTTTAGTATATATTAATTTAGTATATATTAATATATTTTAGTAATAAAATAATTTCTAAAAAGAACTTGAAATATAAAGGAAGAAATTTGGAGAAATATGTAATATATTCATAATGTAATCCAGTTATCATTTTCTTCTGAATGTCTAACTATACTGCCTGGCCAAATTATAAATGTGATGTTAAAGTATAGGATCCTAAGAATACATAAAGGAATATATTATTTACTTTTTTCCTTTGAGATTTTGTTCTATGTCCAACTATAAATTCAGGCAAAATATCTCTTGGGTTAAATGAAAATGTATATGTAGATAGTAAATGCATGTCTCTTCCCAGGTTTACAATACATCTACATCAGTCAGAATGCCTGCCATGAAGTCTATGAACAGCATATGCTAAGAGAAGGTAATTATGTGTTTGTAAATTTTATGAAACAGCCCCTATGTAAATCAGTATATAAGTTCCTCAAAATCCAAGACTAGATCTTACCTGTACCATTTCAACATACCCCAGAGATACCTGCCTGTTTATGTAAATGCATGCATTATTTTCAGTAAACAAGATTGGATCCAGAATATGTGTCTATTAACTGGTTAACATGTAAAACACACAAAAAGTTGAGGTTTAGTATTCTGTGAAAACAAAAGAAAATTTGCTATCCTTAGGAAAATAGGTAGAGATAAAGATCATCAAATTAAGAAAAATAAAAATAAAAGCAAGACTCAAAATGGCAAATATTACATATACTCTATCATTCATAGAATCTGATTTTAATATCTATGTGCAAGTCATAACACTAAGTAAGACAGTGGAGGAAAGAGGGAGCATAAAATAAAATGGGAAGTAACAAAATAGTTTTTTCTTATATGTGTAAGTGAGATTTCAAATGTTTAGATAAGAGACCTTACACTATGAAATGGAACATACATCTGAGAAGCACAAAAGAAAGTAATGTTGCAAAATTGATAGGTTAGCTTCATCAGTGAACCTGTCCCACAGTTTCACAAACCGGGTTCTCTCGCAGAGGGAGGAAAAGACCTGAAACACAAGAGTTCAAGAACAAAAGGACATGAAGCCAAGTTGCGCCCCAATCAAAGCTTCCCACTTTACTTTTGGGGTTCAGGAATTATAAGTACACGAGAAAGCAAAACTGGATCTCTAGGTTACAATGACATTTGCATAACATAAACAATGTGGGAGGAGTCAGGAAAGAGTCAAAGGGAAGTCAAAGGGAAGCCGGATTGCCAGAGGTGTGCCCACTCTTGAGGGCAGCAGCTCAGGGTGTCCCTCAGGTCTCGGCACCGGGGAGAGGTTGGAGGCAAGGCCCACAGTGGGGGAGGAGGTCAACAGAGGCTTGGCTGTCTGTGGATGCCCTCAGGCAGCGGATGTGTCAGAGACCAGGCGTACCCTCCTTAGGAATCCTTGAAGGCAGAACTCAGAGCAGTGGGCCTTTGTTTTAGGCACAACAGGTGTGAGCTGAGTCTCAGGTTGCAAGCTCCTATGTCTCAGACTTGAGGCAGGAAGGGAAGGACCCAACACATCAGCTGTGAAAAAGTCTAGTTAACAAGAATATCAGAAAAGAACTAGGTTGGCAGATTTTTCTTCATGGATTTCAATATTGACCTCAATATTTGTGGCAATTTATATTTAGAATTCTTTGAAACTGAGGTGGCAAGATCACTCAAAAGGGTAAACATGCTCACCAGTGACACAAATTTGAGTCTCAGGGAGCAGGTAAAGGAAGAAATGTATTAACTCCTGTAGCTTTTCTTTTGGCCTCCAAATGTAGAGTGCCTTCCCTCCAAAACACAAATTTAAATTTAAGGTAGCATAAACCAGCTTTATAATGGGTATTAAATCACCTTGAAGACATCCATGATCATTGGAAAGAAACTTAACATAGTTGAAGCAAGATGTATTCATTCTTTCTTAACACTGATTCAAACTCATTTGAAAAAAAAAAAAAGAAATGCATCCAGTTACTTTCAGACACATGCACATGTACATGCCCTTTATCATTAACCCTAGAAGGCTACAGAGAGCAGAGCTGGAGAAGTGACCCATGATCTTTGGAGGTGCCCAGAAGATCATGTGTAGACTGTGGACACTGGATGAAGAAGCTAGAAATTTGAAATTGCCTTGGGTATCCCAACATGTTAGAAATATCAGAGCTATTGGATGCCAGCCAAGAAAAGCTGCTAACTGGGAGTAAAATGAGTCCAAGAAAAAGAACTTTGTTACAGTCATCAAAGATGAAAGGAATTGGAGATCTGAAGAGTGATTTGACATCACACATGGAGATGCAGAGTTTGAAGTTTGCCCAGCTAGTTTTTGGCCTTGTTTCGGTCCAGTATTTCCTCAGTATGATGTTTAGTAATGTTAATTTATATCATGTGATGGTATAGGTACATAATCTGATTTTTTTACATTGATTTTTATATGGAACTACTGTTAAGAGTTTGGATGCCTCTTAGAAGAGACTTTGAAAGTTAGATTTTTAAAATTGTTGAGACAATTATAGACTATGGGGATTTTGAAGGAGAATTGAAAGTATTTTGCATTACATTATGGCTATGTGTGGCCCCCATAGACTCGTGTTTGAACAAGCCTATGGTGGACAGGGAGCAGAATGTGGTGGTCTAAATATGGCTGTCCCAGGGACTGTCACTATTAGGAAGTGTGGCCTTGTTGTAATATGAGTGGCCTTGTATCACTTTAAGAAATGTATCACTTTAGGGGTAGGCTTTGAGATGGTTCACTAGGTTGCCTAGAAGAATGTGTCTTCTCCTGTCTGCTTTTGCATCAAGATTTCGAACTTTCACCTCTTTCTCCAGAGCCATGCCTGCCTGTATGCTGCTATGCTACCTACCATGTTGATAATGGAATGAACTTCTGAACTCTAAGTAAGTTTCTATTTAAATAACTTTTTATTTTATAAGAATTGGTTTGGTTATAGTGTGTGTTTATAGCAGTAAGACCCTAACTACTCAGTATATTGAAGAATCTACCACAGAAGATAAACCTTATAACATTAGCTTTGTCCATTTATTTTTATTTAAAATCAAAAACAGTCAATTCATTCACAGTGGTATCCCTGTATGAAGCACAACATATTGTATCAGCACTCTGTGAAAAAAAATCATGATATTATACAAATATACTTGTCTATAAAAGCTGAAATTTCAATTCAGCAAAGTATACCAGAAACATTTCACTTGAAATTTTTCCAAGCTAAATACTTCTTCTCTTGAATTCCTAAGCATATAAATAGGTGGAAAGCTTTGGGTCATTGTTGCTAACTTCCTAACTGGCTTCTTGCTAGACCACCACTTCCTTGTACCTGCCTTTGCTTACCTCTACATCATCACTTTTGTCAAAAGCGAATATTTCCGATCACCCCCAAAACAATTATTATGAAAGCTAGTAGGAAATATAGTAAAGATGTTGAGTATACACTCTCTATTGTACTTTGCCTTAGCCAGTGTGCATTCATGGAAGGAGAAAGGAGCATTGACTGGTCAGGGCTAGGAGAAACTGGGTGTCCTGTCACTTTTAAAATGTATTTAAAAGGTATAGCCAATTGGACTGTATAGCCCACAGTCAGACTGTGTCAAACAGACAGAAAATGAAAATGGCATGTATATTGTTTGGCATTTGGATACAAGTTAGAGCAGTGTGAAGTGCTGTGAGCTCTGATTTTTTTTTTCACAAATACCCTGTTCTCATATAGAATACCTAGCCCTATTACCATAGAATATGGCCATGTTTGAAAACTGAGAATTGCTTTTTTTTTTTTTAAAGAAGCTTACTAAAGCAAAATGAATCTTTTCAGAAACAATCCAATTGAAAATGTCAGACATTCTCAGAAGAAAGGACATTTAAATACATAGATGACACAAGAATTGTTTTTACAGAAAGCAAGTCCATGTGAGAAGATGCCAAAGAAGTCACTCCAAAGAAAGGGATTGCTGATTCAAATGCACCTGTGGAGTACTAACAGTGGTCTTCTACCATCAGAGTCTATGTGAAAAAAAAATCTATGGTTAAATTAATCTGTGATTCCTTTTTGTATATTGGGAAGTTCAAGAAAACAAATATGAAATAAGCTTAGAGGAGAATGGGAAATGTGCCCTTCTCCCAGCCTGCTGTAGGCTGATTCAGACCTTGCTCTCTCACAGTTGGCTAGCCCACCTAGGGTGGAGCCTTCCGACCTAGGTGAAGTCTATTGTCCTGCCACATCTGCAGCTACCTACAAGGAGCTATCACCTGCTGAGACTGTCTGTCTGATGAGTTCCTGACAACCAACAAGACACTGATGAGGCAGGAGATCCTGACCTTGAGGGGGATGGGTCCTCTCCCTTTATATACTCAGACTCCTAAGTAAACATTGGGCCTTGATCAGAAACTTGTCTTGGTCTCATTTTATTCTTCTCACACTGTCCTCCCATGTAGCCCCATCTTTCCTCTTTGGAACCCAGTTCATGTAGCCAGTGACAGCTACAGGTGGTGCTGGAACATGGAACCTGAACACTGAAGGGCCAAAAGAGGGAACAGTGTCTTAGTGAGCTCCACAGAAAGTGGAAATAGATGGTATCTCGCAGGGTAAGCCACATGCAGTATTGATGCTAGCGCTGGCCTTAACCTTCATCTTTTTGAAACTGTTGCTGTAGGTGTGAAAGGATTCAGGCTAGACTGAGTCAGCATCAACCCAACAATGATATCAGCTAGGGAAGGATTGACAGTGGAAAATGGGATCAGAAACTTCTAAGCAGGCATTTGTCCACAGTCAAGAACTGCATCAGGTGAGAGGAGTGGGGCATAAATAAAATAAAGAGTAAAAACCAATAAACAACAAACAAACAAAAAAGGGAGATATACAAATGACATGAGAGAGAGAAAGAAAATGAATTTCTGAGCTCTCCTAGGGACAGAAAGAAATTGGGAGACGTCCTGCTTCCTCTCTGGCCCATACAGGAGATATCTTTAGTTTTGGTTACATATAGTTCTCTACACTCTCTGTGTTGTCTATCTTTGGTGCACCAATCTGTCCATGTGCCAATTTGTGTCTGGTTTTGTTTTGTTGTCTGAATGACTGTTGTTCTATGTTTCATGTTAAAAAGAAAAATCCATCTCTGATTCAGTCTGTTTTCACAGTGAAGGCTGATTTAAGTTGCCTGACACCCTTAGCCAGGAGTCAAACACAGCAGGAGAGGCCCTGCTAAAAAGCTGTGTTTAAGAAGGGGTCAGCAGGTGAAATTCTATGGTAAATAAGCTAATAGTTGTTTTTTTCCTAGAAAAATCTCTGCAGTTGTGATTATTGGGCTCAGCAAATGAAAAAGTGTTTTTTCTCTGGAAATTATAGCTTGAAAAGGTAACAATTCTTTGATGGAGGAAATGGTTCAAATCTTTCCTCTGATTCTGTGACTTTGTCCCAGGCATTTAAGGCTGCCAACTGACACAATGTCAGTTTCTTCATCATATACAGCCTGCACCTCTACCTCAGCAAAGCAACCTTCACTAAGCAGCTGATCTTTAGAAATCTCTCTACCTCTGGCATTTTGTCATGGTATCTCCCTGCCCTCTTCTCTCCACCATGAGAACCGTTGTAAATGTGTGGCAGCTTCTAGTATTACATTTGTCATATCCTTCCATTCTTGGGGGGTTATTCTACTTTTAGTAGGCCAAGAAGTTAGGATTTGTTTTACAAATGGTGAGTGCATTCCAAAATTATTGATACTTTCCTTAAATTTGCTCAGTTCTAAAACATCCATGAGTTGACATTTGAATTCCTGATGACCCTGTGGATGATCATCATCTGGAGGCTTTTGTTGTATACTAACCAGATAAACAAAAGTTTGGTTTTTAATAACCTTTGGTTGACATTCTTTATCTTCTGTCTCTACCTGAGTATTTTCCTTAATTGAAATTTTACATTCGTCCCTTAAGGTCTGTCTCCCTGCTTCATACTTCTCCTTTTGCTACTCCTCCTGTTTCCTGAGTTCCTATATTCTCTGTTCAAGGTCCTGCCTCCACATTTTAAATTTTTCTTTATATTGCAATTTGAATATTCATGTTGTCTATTTTATTTCAATTGACTAATTTTAAAAAGTTATTTTCCAAGTTTTGCTTCCAATCCTCATTATTTTCTCTTTGCTGCTCAGTCTTTTCTGTGAGCTATTGAATCCTTTGTTCTAGCATCTTCTCCAGCTCCTATCTCTCATCTTTCTGTCTCTTATTCTAATCTATAACTTCTTGTGTCTTCTTCATTCTAGTGTTTCCTTTAGGCCATATTGCCAAGTCTTAAATTTCTCTTTCCATTGTTCATACTGCTCTACGGTTTCTTGTATCTTCTGTTCTGGAGGGACTGACTGTAGAAAGACCCATGGCTTCTGAGTCACATGAGTCTGCTTGAAAGACCCCCAGAGCTGGGGAGACCCTCACTCAAGTCTTGGGATGACACAACCATCCAATAACTCGCGAGAGATCGATCTTGATGCAATAGCATGAGGTTTATTCAGAGGGAGGAGGGGAACCAAGTATACTGGGATGAGCCCGTAACCCTCGCAAGGGCAGAGGAGCTCAACCCTGAGCACAAGAAGTGAGGGGTATTTAAAGGGAAAAACCACAAACTAGGGGGGTGAGGGGTTACCAAGGACATATAACAAGAGAACAGTAGAAAATTCTAAAGGGATCCAACCCCTGATTGAGTCAGGATCATAAGGAAAACATCTTACACACTCATTATTCACAAGAATGTGGTCTGGTCAATGTTATTCACTTTATGGCTAACCTTTCCCTAGAACCACCCAGATGACTCACATCCCGCTTTTTGTTCTTGGACCTAGCTGGGGAGGGAGGTGTGCCCTTATGGCCAATAGGCTCCTGAAACTGGCCAGTCCACATTCCTGGCTCACCACAGAGATCTTCCATGCCCTTCCAGGTAAAGGTTACACAGTATACATTCCCACCAATACATTTCTACCAAATGCTCCTTTTTTTCTTAATTCTAAAATTCTCCAGCCCTACATGCTCACTGTCTTTTGTTTGGGTTATAGCTGGCAGCATGTACATACGTGCTGATCTCAGGCAGCCTGCAACACAAGCAGTCAAGAGAGCCAGTCTGGCTGTACTGTGACATGTATAGAAAAGTGGGATATGTGGGGGTTGGACAGTGCAGTGGGTGAGCACAGAAAGGTTCTCTTGGACATAGTTTCCCCAGATCAGTTTACTGTTTCTACCTGAAAACTTCCTCACAGGCAGTTGTGCTCCAGAGGCCCCTGTCCTTCCCTGGGAATCCTACATTGTCCTGTTCAAGTACAGCTCCAGGCTGGGGTGCTACCCTTTGCTATAGCTGTCTGTCTGGGGCTTGGAAAGGAATCTGTAGCTCTCTGTATATAGCCTAGAATGATGCCCTTTAAGTGTATTCAGGAGTGGGGGATGCATAGTGAACTTTTATCTCATGTTTGGTTCTAATCAATATGATGGGCTCCAATTTGTTAGGGTAAATCTCCAACACCAATAAGCCCATGCAAAGAACACTCAACTTAGTTATAATATTTATAAGCTGCACACTAGATTGGGCAGATATACCACTACACTACTCTATTTCCCAGCTATGAGATCGCTTGCTACTTGTAGCTCCTCCAGGCCACATGGTTCTGCTTCATCTTCATTCTACCTCCTCTTCTTCCATCTTCTTCTCTCTCCTCCTTCCTCTCTCACTCTCTCTAAACTTCCATCCCCACCTTTTCCTTCCACAGTCCATAGGCTCTTGCCTTTGTTTGACTAGTTATCAAATAGGGAGAAGGTTCACCTGAAATCATCTGAGTTTATGATCTATTCCTTGTCTGGGCAGCCTCTCTTGAGGAAGCACTATTAGCATCAAAAATACAACCAGTACCAGGGCAATTCAGAACATTTGAGGAATAAAACAAACCTGTTTTTTAGATTTTCAGAAAGTAGGCACAAGATGGAAAGAACAAGGGTTGTTGATAGAAAATGTACATGATCAATAAGTCAGATGAGAGACAAACTTGCCTATCAAGGCATTGTCATAAAAAATTTAGTGTTATCTGAGAAAGCTGAAAAAAAAACTGTGTGATAGCTTTAAAATTTTTCTTAGAGGGAATAATGCCCAAATATAAATGTATTGAATATTCTACATAAGATGGGGCACCAAGGTATAATATTAAAAACATTATATTTTAAAGTTCATATAAAAATCACCTCATCATAATCTTTTGGTGCTTCCTTCTTCAAAGTAACTTCACCTTCACTGCCTGGGCTTAAAGCTGTGTAATAAGGATGAATCTATACTTCAGTCAGAGGAATTAAAGTGGTGATCACCACCACAATCAAAATTATTTTCAGTAAATAATATAATCTTGGGTTCACTGGATGATCATATATCCTACAACAGTAATCAGTAAAAATGCAAGCAATTCAATTATAAAGGAGGGGAGTTGCAGAACTGAATTGAAAGGTTTTTTTGTTTTTTGGTTTTTTTTGTTTGTTTGTTTGTTTTGTTTTTTTGAGAAAGGGCTTCTCTGTGTAGCCCTAGCTGTCCTGGAACTCACTCTGTAGACCAGGTTGGCCTTAAACTCAGAAATCCACTTGCCTCTGCCTCCCAAGTACTGGGATTAAAAAAAAATGCCTAAGAAACACTTTAAGAAATTCTCAACATACTCAGCCACCAGTAAAATGTAGATTACACTACTTTATGAGTTCATTTTTATCTCAGTCGGAAGGACCATCTGGAATGCAAAAAGTGACAAATGATGGCAAAAAGTGAAACACTTATCACAGGGATGTAGAGTAGTGGAGCCATGTTGATAAATCATTCTGAAGGTTTTTTTTTTTTTTTTTTTTTTTTTTTTTTAAAGAAAGAAAGAAAGAAAAGAAACAGAAATTTAACTACTATATTTATCCCACTTATACCACTCCTGGACATACACTCAAAGGATATTACATACCATCTGCAGAGATATTTGCTCATACAAATTCATTACAGTTACATTAACAATAGCTAAGAAATGGATTCAGTTTCAACATTGGTCAACACGAAAAGAGAATATAAAAATGTCCTTTAGACACATAAAAGAGTTACTTCATCATAAAGAAAAATGGAATCTTGTGATTTTCCAGGGCAATTGATGGAACTGGAAAAATTATACTGAGTAAGAAAAGTTAGACCCAGAAAGATAAACACTAAGATGTAGATCGTAACTTTGAATGTCTTTTTGGTGTGTTTAACTTGTTATACAAGTAAATGCCATAGCACCAGAAAGAAACATTTTCTAGGACATCATAAAAGAAGATGTATATTAGAATATGGATTAGTAAGTGTTTGAATACATACTGGTAGTAGAAAGTCTTAAGCATTGAGGGACACTGGTGAAGAAACACTGGCCAGCTGTAATGCCCTCTCTCAATCCTTCTGCCTGTCTACAAAATCATTAGATTATATTTCTAAAGTTAGTCTCTAAATTCTATTACCTTATTTGTCCACTTTCTTTTCCTGAGGCTGACTACCAAAGTTTAGCTATCAAAGTACTGAAGTCCAGCATTTTAAAGCTTACCTAATTAACATGTCCAATTAAAATTAAATACCTCACACTAACATGTGATTTTCCCCTTGTCCCTTTATAAGCTGCCATTTTCCTATGAGTTACATTATGTCTCCTCTCTATCTAGAGGCAGTCCTTTTTCTTCTGGGACAAATACCCTTTCCCCCTCTTCTTTGTTCTCTTCTTCATCTTCCTGCCCTTTATATTCCCTCTGACTCTTATTTCCTGCCATCTGTCACTCTGCAACAAATAAATCTTCTATGGGCTGAGAACTTGGTCTTGGGTGAGGGTCCAGAGCCAATACATTTTGTTTCAATGGGAATATGGAGGAAGTTACAGGATCTTAAGCCAAAAGAAGGAAGGACAAAAACCCATATAAAAGCCTAGTACTTCATAATCCAATGAAAAAATTGATTGAAGGGACAGAATATGACATGTGGAGTGAAGGGATATGGTAAATATTGAGGGTTAATTAGGATGGGGGAGGATGTTTCTGAGAGGAAGGAGTGGTTAGTAGGTTGACCTATAGTTTATAAACTAAACTCAAATGTTGACATAAAGTTTCAATCTAATCACCTACACTGGAAGACAAGTGGACATGATTGGAAATTACCATGTACAGGCATATTTATTTGTGTAAATACAAACATTCAGATGCAAGCATGCCTTAGCTTCTCCCTTAGTGTGGGGCAGTGAGCAGTTCTGACAGCCAGAGTCCAGTAGAGCCACCTCAGAACCCGGAGACCCACTGAGCATTTGCTCAAAGGGACAGAAGGCATTCGGTGAATTGCTCCTGAGACTAATGGCTCAGATTTCAGCCCAGACCCCTGACAGCTGCCCCTGCAGGAGATGTGTGCTATATCAGGCAGACACTGCCTCAAACTCCCAACATTCTAGCTGAACCTCACACACAGTCATCTGACCACAAGCCAGGTATGCCACGCCCCATACAATAAAAGGGGTGGTTTGCCCCCTCCTCACTCTTTTGCTCTCTTCTGCTCTTACTAACTCTTACCCTCTTGCTCTCTTCTTCCTTTACCCTTCTCCTCTTACCCTTACCCTTCCTCTGTAACTCTTGCTCTCCCCCTTTCTCTCCTCTCTGCTCTTTGTTCTCTTCTCTCTCTTCTCCTTTCTCTCTCTCTCTCCTTCCTCTCCTTTCCTTCTCTTTACTTAACAAGCATATCCTTCCTACAATAAAATAACTCATTCATACATTGCCTCCTTTTAAATTAAGGCTCAGTGTAGCAAACAGGCCAGCCCTGGGAGAGAGAGACCTGGGCCTCAGCAGCAGGCCCCCTGCCACCTAGGAGAGAGAAAGCATCAGCAGGTCAGGCCTGGGCTTCAGCCCAGGCCCCCCAGCTTATAGAACAACACCTTAGTACTGTAGAAAGCTTTACATTATGAACACAAATTTCCTCCTTACATTGTCTTACCTATAGAACCTTTCTCATTTTTTTTCTAATGAATTTCTTAGAAAACCAGTGTTTTTCATATTAAGCTTCCCTCTCTTTTCATGGCACTATTATTTCATAGTGATCTGGGAAATTATTTATTAAGGAGTTCTTAGACTTCTGAGACATTTAACCTGTCTGTAAAATCTATTGTTAAGTATGTCTTGTCTTACTCTAGCTAGTTTTGGAAAAGTCCAGAGGGTTCAGGGGACATCCCAAAATAATTTAATCACTCTTATTGTGCTAAAATGACTTAAATTCATCAGCATAACTTGGCACATTTGCATAGACCAGAAATCCAAGTTCCTAAGTAAACTGAGTATAGGGTTGTTTCAAGTTACTGGTGAACTTGTAGATCAAAGTGAGACCCTGACTAACAAAACAAAAATCAGAAATCCCAATACTGATACCCTCCTACACCCTGTACACTGTCTGCTTCTCAGTTGGTCCCCAATAACAAAGGACACAGGTGAGAAACTCACCTAAATACCCACACCAGCTTGGATACCCACAGAGCCCAGCTGATGCAGGACCTACCCACCTCCCAAAGCTCCACCTTCCTCCAGGTCTGCTGCCCTACTGGCCTATATCAGTATCTCAATACCTACTAACATCTTACAGCTTATCTTCCTCCAAGGAGGTATGCAATATCAAAAAAACGCAAGAGTTCCGCAGTAACCAGGGACACAGAAGGTCCACATTACCAAGGGACACAGAAGGCTTGCTCTAAGCAGAAACACAGGAGACCCAAGCAAACCAGAGACCAGCTCTATCCCAGTGCACAGAGCTCTACCTGCCTCCAAGTAGAGCAGATCCAGTCAGAGAGACCCAACAGTTAACACCAGAAACAACCAAATGGCAAGAGGCAAATGCAAGTTCATATGCTACAGAACACAGTGCAATTTGGCACATTCAGTACCCAGTTCTCCCATCACAGCAAGCACTGGATATCCTACCATGACAGAAAAGCTAGAAAATGACCTAAAATCCAAACTCATGAAGTTGATAGTGGCCTTTAAGGAGAATATAAAGAACAACCTTAAAGAAATACAGGAAATTATGATCAAGCAGGTGAAGGAATTGAACAAAATCATCTAAGAACTAAAAATGGAAATCAAAGTAATAAAGGAAACACAAATGGAAGCAACCCTGGAGATGGACAATTTAGGAAAGAAACAAAAATCTATAGACACAATACATTATAAAACATAGAAGAAGCCATGTGGTGGTGGCGCATGCCTTTAATCCCAGCACTTGGGAGGTAGAGGCAGGTGGATTTCTGAGTTCGAGACCAGCCTGGTCTACAAAGTGAGCTCCAGGACAGCCAGAGCTATATAGAGAAACCCTGACTCAAAAAACAAAAAACAAAACAAAAAAAAAAAAATAAAAGGAAGAATATCAGCCATAGAAAATACCATATAAAATTTTGACACATCAGTCTCAGAAGATACAAGGGGTAAAAGCCCCTAACCCAAAATATCCAGTAAATACACAACACAATGAAAATATCAAACCTAAGAATAATAGAAATAGAAGAGGGTAAAGAATCCCAGCTCAAAGGGCCAGAAAACATCTTCCATAAAATCATAGAAGAAAACTTACCTAGCCTAAAGAAAGAAATGGCCATAAATGTTCAAGAAGCTGACAGAAAACAAGAAAGAAATGGCCATAAATGTTCAAGAAGCTGACAAATAGATTGGGTCAAAATAGAAAATTCTCTCATTACATAACAATCAAAACACTAAATGAACAGAACAAAGAAAGAATATTAAAAGCTGTAAGGAAAAGAGGTCAAGTAGCATATAAAGTCAGACTTATTAGAATTACATCAGATTTCACAACAGAGACTTCAAAAGTTAGAAGATTCTGGACAGATATCATACAGATCCTAGGAGGAATACAAATGCCAGCCTGGGCTACAATACCCAGCAAAACTTTCAATCATCATACATGAAGAAACCAAGATATCCCAAGACAAAACTAAATTTAAACAATATCTTTCTACTAATCCAGCCCTAAAAAGACACTAGAAGGAAATCTTCAATACAAAAGGATAACTATATATAAAAAAACACAAGAAATTAAACATTTCAAAACAAATCTAAAAGAAGAGAACCATATACACATTATACTACCTCTGGCAATAAAAATAATAGGACCTTACTACAATCATCTGTCTTTAATATCTTTCAACATCAGTGGACTTAACTTCCTAATAAAAAGACACAGACTGACAGACTGGATACCTAAATAGAATCTAGCATTTTGCTGCAACAAAAAACACAACTCAGTGACAAAGACAGATATTACGTCAGAGTAAAAGGCTGGTAAAAAGTTTTCCAATAAAATAGAACCAAGATACAGGCTGGAGTTGCCATCTAACAATCAATAAATTAGATTTTCAACCAAAAGCTATCAAGTGAGACAGGGAAGGACACTTGATATTTTTCAAATGAATAATCCAACAATAAGAAGTATCAATTCTGAACATCTATGTCCTAAATGCCAGGGCATCCACATTCATAAAAGAAACTTTACTAAAGCTGAAAACATTCATTGAACTTCAAACAAAAATAGTGGGAGAATTCAACAACCCTCTCTCACTAATGGATAGGTCATTGAAACAGAAACTAAACTGAAACACTGTAAAACTAACAGAAGTTATAAACAAAATGAATTTAAAAGATATCTACAGAACATTTCACCCTAAAAAAAAAGAGAATATATCTTCTTCTTCTCAATACCTCATGGAAACCTCTCTAAAACTGACCGTATAGTCAGACACAAAACAAGCCTCAATAGATTCAAGAAGACTGAAATAATCACATGCATTCTATGAGACCACCACAGATTATAGCTGGACGTCAATAACAACAAAACAACATAAAGCCCACACACTAATGAAAACTGAACAACCCTCTGCTCGATAAGTTGGTCAGAGAATAAATAAGGAAAGAAATAAAAGACTTTATAGAATTTACTGAAAATGAAGACACAAAATACCCAAACTTATGGGATACAATGAAGCCATTGCTAAGAAAAAAAAGTCATAGCACTAAACACCTTTATGAAAAAATTGGAGAGAAACCATACAAGCAACTTAACAGCTCACCTGAAACCTTTAGAACAGAAAGAAGCAAACAAACTCAAGAAAATTAGAAGGCAAGCAATAGGGCTGAAATAAACCAGTTCAAAAAAAGAGAACTATAAAAGAGAACTATAAAAAAACAACAAAACCAAGAGCTGGTTCTTTGAGAAAATTGATAAGATAGATAAACCTTTAGCTAAACTAACAAAAAGGCATAGAGACAGTATCCAAATTAATAAAATTGAAAATAAAAATTGAGACATAACAACAAAAACTGAGGAAGTTAAAAACATTATCAGAACCCACTGCAAAAGCCAATACTCAACAACACAGAAAATCGGGAGGAAGTGGATGATTGTCTACACAGATGCAATATGCCAAAGTTAAATCACATTCAAGTAAACTATCTGAAAAGTTCCATAAGCCCTGCGGAAATAGAAATAGTTGGTAAAAACCTCCTAACGAAAATAAGACCAGGGCCAGATTATTTTAGTGCAAGATTCTACGAGACCTTCAAAGAAGAGCTAGTAGTAATACTCCTCAAACTCTTCTGCAAAATAGAAACATAAGGAACACTACTTTATTAATTCTCTGAAGCCAAAATTATTCTGATAAGTAAACCACACAAAAATGCAAAAAGAAAGAGAATTTCAGGTCAATTTCACTCATGTGTATTGATGCAAAAACATTCAATAAAATTCTTGCAAACTGAATCCATGAACATACCAAAATGATCATTCATCATGATCAAGTAGGCTTCATTCCAGGAATGCAGGGATACTACAATGTACAAAAATCCATCAAAATAATCAACTACATAAACAAACTCAAAGAAATCACATGTGATCATATCATTAGATGCTGAAAAAGCATTTGACAAAATACAACATCACTTCATGTAAAAAGTATTAGAGAGATCAGGAATTCAAAGGACACACCTAATCAAAATAAAAAGATTATATAGAAAACCAACAGCTGGTCTCTCTGGGCTGGTGTCCTGAGCAGACCTTGGGCACAAGCTTTGCAGCCAGTCCCACAACACCCAGAGGAAGCTCCACTCCCAGGTACTCTGACACTCTCAGGATCAGAGGTGAAGAGGACCCAACATCTGTCACAACACTGGGAGTAACTGGGACCAGTGGGTCCAGGCACACAGGAACTCGGCCAGCAGAGTGGCTCAAGTTCCTTCCAGTCTCTCTGGGCTGGTGTCTTGAGCAGACCTTGGATCCAGGCTCAACATCCAGTCCCACAACATCCAGAGGAAGCTGCTGCACTCCCAGGTGCTCTAACAAGTCCAGGGTCACAGGATCCCAAAATCACAGGGTTATAGAGACTGCCTGACTCTGAGGAGTTCTGGTACAACCAGGATCACAGGAAGAACTGACTCCAGTCAGAATTAGTAAGGGCAGGTAGCACTAGAGATAACCAGATGGCCGGGGGGGTGGGGTGGGGTGGGCAAGCATAAGAAAATAAACAACACAAACCAAGGTTACTTGGCATCATTGGAACCCAATTCTCCCACCATAGCAAGTCCTGGACACACCATCACACCGGAAACGTAAGATTCAGATCTAAAATCACTTATCATGATGATGATATAGGACCTTAAGAAAGACATAAATAGCACCCTCAAAGAAATACAAGAGAACACAGGTAAAAAGCTTGAAGCTCTTAAAGAGGTAACACAAAAATCCCTTAAAGAACTACAAGAAAAAACAATCAAACAAGTGAAGGAAATGAGCAAAACCATCCAGAATCTAAAAATGGAAATAGAAACAAAAAAGAAATCAGAAAGAGAGAACCCTGGAGATAGAAAACCTAGGAAAGAAATTGGGCATCATCTATGTAAGCATCACCAACAGAATGCAAGAGATAGAAGAGAGAATCTCGGGGGCAGAAGACACCATAGAAAACATTGACACAACAGTCAAAGAAAATGCAAAAAGCAAAAAGCTCCTAACCCAAAACATCCAGGAAATCCAGGATATAATGAGAAGATCAAACCTAAGGATAGTAGGTATAGAAGAGAGTGAAGACTCCCAATGTGGAATGGGCCAGTAAATATCTTTAACAAAATTGTAGAAGAAAACTTCCCTAACCTAATGAAAGAGATGCCCATGAACATACAAGAAGCCTATAGAACTCCAAATAGACTGGACCAGAAAAAGAAATTCCTCCCATCACATAATAATAAAAACACCAAATGCACTAAACAAAGAAAGAATTTTAAAAGCAGTAAGGGAAAAAAGGCAAGTAACATATAAAGGCAGGCCTATCAGAATTACAGTGGACTTCTGACCAGAGACTATGAAAGCTAGAAGATCCTGGACAGATGTCATACAGACCCTAGAACACAAATGGCAGCCCAGGCAACTATATTAAGCAAAACTCTCAATTACCATAGATGGAGAAAACAAGATATTCTATGACAAAACAAAATTTGCACAATATCTTTCCACAAATCCAGCCCTACAAAGGATAATAGATGGAAAACATCAACATAAGGAGCAAAACTACACCCTAGGAGAAGCAAGGAAGTAATCTTTCAACAAATCCACACAAATCTAATTCCATCTCTTACAACAAAAACAACAGGAAGTGACAATTACCTTTTCTTAATATCTTAATATGAAAATTAATATTACCAACATATCCTAAGCAATTGAAATCCAAAAATATGAGGAATTAGAAATTTGTTGATTGTCATCTAACGGTCTCTCTAATTTGGTAATTGGAGAAATAGGTCCAATATTGTACAATCTATATACACTTTCACCTTGTTTGTGATGTCTTGCTGTGTACAACATAAAGGTCTTGAAATCTTGCTTCTCCTATCTCAGCCTCTCTATTAGTAGTATTGTTTATTTCATGTCTTTACACTATACTATGGTTTTCAGAACAACTTACATATTTCAAAAGTGTTTATATACCCAAGGGAGACATAGACAATTAACTTGAGAGGTGGCTTGTAGGAAAGAGAACAACAAAGAGTGAGAGTGAATGCTTTTCTTGACATTTGTAGCTCTTGTATCAAGTTTGAAGAAGAGGACTTTACAAGTTACTCTTTCTTTGAGATGAATGCTTTTCCAAATTATCACAGCCAATGAACCAGATTCTTACCCACACTTAATGTCTGTGCCACCCTCCAAGTAGAACCATTGTTCATTGAAAGAGTTGGTGAATGACTTTATGGATAGACTATCTTAATACACACACCATTTCTTAAATGAGTGTAACCTGTTCTCTGTGGCCTGAGAATAAAGTCACTCACTCAAGTCAAATAGTTTTGACCATAGCAGGAAGTCTTTATCCAAAAATCGTGCCTACAGTTCATTCCTTGGAGCAGCAGAACTGTCAACTCTCAGCTTAGCTATGATGGAAGTAAAATCCTTTGGTGATTTGAGGGTCATTGAAGTACAGCTTTATTACAATGAAATCCAATGTCTAAAAATTGTTCTTATTTTGGACTTGTACCACAGAAAGAGCCAAGATTTTAAACTCTACTAAATACAAAACAAACAAACAAAAAGACTTTACATATTTATGTTCATTTAAGAAAATACTAGTAGTGATATATTATTTTGAAATATACAATTAATGTGTTTGGAGTTATTTGAAATTTATATTGAGAAAACATATGTATTTGCAGTATTGCTGTAGACAAGCATCTACGTAACACTGTTAAATTGATTATTTTTTATCAAACAACTTTTATAATACTCATTTTTATTGTTGTAATATTTTATAAATTTTGAGGAATATGACAAAATGATATTGTAGGTATTGAAGAGGAGGTTTCTGGGAAGGGTTGGGGTACAAAAGGGAAACAAGAATGTGATTTCATTCTATTTACTCAAAATATGTTTTTAAATGTTAACAAATTCAGACAAATTGATATCATGTAACTTTTCTCATCATAATGCAATAAAAGTTAAAAAAAAAAAGAAAACCAACAGCCCACATGAAATTAAATGGAGAGAAAGTTGAAGCAATCCCACTAAAATGTGAAACAAGACAAAGTGGCCAACTCTTTCCCTCTATTCATTATACAATTTGATATTCTAGCTAAAGCTATTGGACACCAAAATGTCAAGTGGATACAAATTGGAAAGGAAAAAGTCAAAGTATCTCTATATGCAGATGATATGATAGTATACATTAATGACCCCTAAAATTTGATCAGCAGAACTCCTATAGCTATTAAACAACTTCAGCAAAATGATGAGATATAAAATCAACTCAAACAAATCATCCTTGATACAAATGCTGAACAGGTTGAGAAAGAAATTAAGGAAACAAGACCCTTCACAAATAGCCACAAATAGTGTAAAATATTGTGCTTAGTTCTTACTTAGCAAGTGAAAGAACTGCGTAACCAGAACTTCAAATCCCTAAAGAAAGAAATGGAAGAAGACCTCAGAAGATGGAAAGATCTCAATGCTCATGGATTCATAGGATTAACATAGTAAAAATGGCCATCTTGCCAAAAGCAATCTTCAGATTTAGTGCAATTCCCATTAAAATTCCAACACAATTCTTCACAGACATGGAAAGAGTAATTCACACTTTCATATGGAAAAGCAAAAAAAAAAAAAAAAAAACCCAGTATAGAAAAAACAATTCTCAAAATAAAAGATCTGGAGGAATTCTTGACCTCAAATTGTACTGTAAAAGCAATAGAGATAAAAACTGCATGGAATTGGTACATAGACAGACAGGTTGATCAATTTAATAGAATCAAAGACACAGAAAGGTTCGATGTCCTTAGTATCAGCAAAATGCAAATCAAAACAACCCTTAAGGCCAGGCAGCCGTGGTGCACGCCTTTAATCCCAGCACTTGGAAGGCAGAAGCAGGCAGATTTCTGAGTTCGAGACCAGCCTGGTCTACAGAGTGAGTTCCAGGACAGCCAGGGCTACCGAGAAACCCTGTCTCAAAAATACAAAACCAAAAACAAAACAAAAACAAAACAAACAAACAAAAATCAAACAAACAAACAAAAAACTCCCAACCCTTACATTCCACCTCACAGCAATTAGAATGACTAAGATCAAAAATTCAAGGGACAGAACCATCCAAGTACTCGCGGGGCAGGGCTGCCGAGGGCGGAGGAAGATGGCGGTGGGGGTTAGGTGAGGTGTTTGCAGTGGCGAGGGGCTCGGGTGCGGGGGGTGGGAGTGGGGGGACGCGGAGCGCTGGGGCGGATGAGACCCCGTCACGCCGCCGGTGTGGGCCGGAGGGAGGAGACGGTGCCCGAGCGCCCCGGGAGTATGACGGGGCTGGACAAGCTGGGGTGGCGGGGGCTGCACGCGCTGCTCTGCCTGCACCGCAGGCTCGCCTTCTGGCTCTGCGTTCGCTTCGACGCCTGGAACTGGATCTGGCGGCCCTAGCGCCGCTCCGCTTCGCGCGCCGCAAGTCCCCGGCGGTCGGCCAGAACCGGCGTCCCTAACGGCCCCCGCCGGGGAGACACAGATCGGCCGCCAGCCACCCCCGGCTGCGCTGGAGCGCGGACGGCTGGTCCCTGCAGAAGCTGCCGGTGCACATGGGCCTGGTGATCACCGAGGAAGTGCGGGAGCCCAGCTTCTCAAGACACCGCCAGCCTCGTGGTGTGGTGTATGGCCGTGGGGATCTCCTACCTGAGCGTCTACGATCACCAAGGTATTTTCAAGAGAAATAATTCCAGATTGATGGATGAAATTTTAAAGCAGCAACAGGAACTTTTGGGCCAAGATTGTTCCAAATACTCACCAGAGTTTGCAAATAGTAATGATAAAGATGATCAAGTTTTAAATTGCCCTTTGGCAGTGAAGGTGCTGTCCCCAGAAGATGGAAAAGCGGATATTGTGAGAGCTGCCCAGGACTTTTGCCAGTTGGTAGCCCAGCAGCAGAGGAAGCCCACGGGTCTGGATGTAGATCTGTTAGACAGCTTGCTTAGTTCACATGATCTCCCTGATCGTGACTTAGTGTTGAAGTTTGGTCCTGTGGACGGCACATTAGGCTTTCTTCCCTGGCAAATCAGATTGACTGAGATCGTCTCTTTGCCTTCTCACCTAAACATCAGCTGTGAGGACTTCTCTGCCCTGTGGCAGTATGCAGCTTGTGAACAGCATCTGGGAAAGTGATGGTCCTTGCCTGCATAATTTGACTTCAGGCTTCTGGAGAAAAAGAATCCAAGTGACACTGATGTTTACAAAGTACCTATAAAACCCTGTACACACCTAGTTCATATTCCTCATAATTTATCAACAAACACAAAAAAGTGTCTTACTTGAGAGCGTGTGTGCATGTGTGTGTGTATCTGTGAGTGTGTGTGTGTGTGTATCTGTGAGTGTGTGTGTGTGTGTGTGTGTGTATGTGCGCGCGCGTGTTATGAAAATAAATTTATAAATGGGGGCACATTGGAGAATGGAGTACATAGAGTGGAGTTCAAGCAAGTATCAGCAGTTTGTGTCTTAGGAACTGAGATTTCAGGCACAGAGGCTTCAGTTCCTGCTACTTCCCTGTTTGTCTGGGGAGTAGAGGGAGTGAGTAGGACTGATTTAGTTGTCTGTGGTGGGTGGGGATAATTTTTGTTCAGTCTTTTTTACTGACCAAACTTTAATTTTTAAGAATAATATATTGACTTACTAAGGGGAAGTCTTCTCATTTTGAGTGACATTCAGAGGTTGACGTTTGCTTACCTGCTGAGCAAAGGGCGCGTCCTCGACTTTCCGTCCATTTCATTTCATCATTGTAAACGGTGTGACTCGACAGGGTTAGTCTGGTGTCTGTTCTGGGCTATAGAGATCGTTTGAAAAAACAATCTTACAGTATTTGATTCTATGTTCTATAGAATATAAAATGTTTAAATACTGAATTAGGCACTCAGAAACCAACCAAGTGATAAACAATTATCTTAAACATGGGAAACCTCTTAAAGGACAGTTTTGATTTCCTTCTTTTTGTGAAAATGCTGCCTAGTACCCAAAGCATTTACAAAGTGTTTCCATTAGCTTTTTATTTAAAAGGAAACATTTGAGGGAAGTTACCAAGGCAGCGCTTGTCCTCAGAAGTGACCTGCTCCTGTCAGTGGCACCTGGGATTTTCTTCTCCCAGCACATCTCAGTGACAGCATCACGATGATTAAGCAAGATGGAGACCCGTGTTACCCAAATCTGTAAGCGTAACTGAACTTGGTCTTCTATGTTCTAGAGAATGGCACTGCTTCTGACAGAACTGAATTCTTGACAAATGGTTAATGTTTTTTTTCTCACACTGTTAATTTTTGGATGGAAACCATTTTTTATACTTAATGGACAGTTTTCAGAAAACTTTTATCAACACGTGTACAACAGTCATGTCCATTTAGAATAGAGCAGTTTAAATCCTAGGCCTCAGAAATCTGGAAAAGATAGCAAAGGAAATGAGTTTGGAATGTGTGGTTTGGAATTGCTTGTCAGACTCTGAAGAAGATGTGTTTCAGCTTTGGATTACAACCCCCATTTATGATTTTTAAATATACTTGAAATAAAATGATTAAAATGAATTTTGGTCCAGTGACATTACTTTGCACTTCAGGGTTTTTTTTTTTTTTTTTTTTTTGTTTTGTTTTGTTTTTGTTTGTTTTGGTTTTTTTGTACAAAATTTTAAAGACTTAATTTATTGCCAAAATTCTGTGTAAAGCTCCAGTGTATCTAAAGGTTTTTAGTCAACTCCCCACCCTGTGCTGTGTGTGGTCTGTGTTCCTCTAGTTTTATTCCCTCTGGGGATGAGGGAGGGATGGAGTGGTGTGTAATTTAAGGCAATTTAAGACCTTCTCTAAACGTGATAGATATAAATGTCCTTTATAGACTTGGGGAATGCACAGCTTTAATGAATTAAATTTACTGGACTCAATTTAAAGAAGAGGACTCAAGCTTTGTTATAATGAAGTTTATCAAATTACCCTTTGGAATAGAGCCAAAAATCCCAGAGTTGAGTTTTTATACTTCCTTATTTCCGCACAACAAAAATCCATAGCCTATGATCTAAGACTGCTTGTGGCCTTAGGAACAACTGTTTAAGCAACTCAAGTGTTTTGAATTTAAATATAGGCCTTCAGGATCTTTTCACATGAGGTCACCTGCTAATGCAATCTCTACACTTCAAAAAGCACTGATCATTCTTCAGTTCCTGCCAAGATCATCCCAAGTTGGATATCATCAAAACCCTTTGTGCTCCCAAAAACTTCGTGTTCATGTGTCTCAAAGGGTGTTCCCTTTAAATTTCTTCTCCTTGACATGCTCTACAATGGCAAAGACACCAAGTCATACCTACTCAACAGATGTCATGGGACATATGAAGAAATGGAGGGATTAACTTCGTTCTAAAGGCTGATTGTAGATTGCTCCTTAAAACTGAACAGTTCTTGTTTGAAGTTGAAATGCTGATTATAATGTGAATAGCAAATTCTGATATGTTGTGACTAAGGCTTAAAAATACCTGTTTTCTGACAATAAGATGTTCCAATGTTAATGAACAGTGCCAAATACACTGTGCATATCTGTAATTTTCCATTTGAATGTATGTTAATTATTTACTCCCTTCTATGTGATGGCCCCATGCTTAGAGTCAGTGAAGTCCGTGTGATGTTTGTTATGCTTATAGATTTTGGCAACTTGTAAATAATGTGTATAAAAAGTTTTTATGGTTAAGGAATCAAATTTATTGAATTTTATTATTGAAAGTTGAAATAAGATGTATGAACAAAAAAAAATCAATAAAAGAATATACTCTTTTCATGGAAAAAAAAAAAAAAAAAACCTCAAGGGACAGCATATGTTGGTGAGGATGTAGAGAGAGGAACATTTTTCCATTGCTAGTAAGATTCCAAACTGGTATAACCACTCTGGAAACAAATCTCTTAGTTCCTCAAAAAAGTAGAAATAGTTCTCCCTGAAGAGCCATCTATACCACTCTTGGACATATACCCAAAAATAATGCCTCACCATACCAAAAGTACAGGTGTTCTATGTATATTCATATCAGCCTTATTTGTAATAGTCTGAAGCTGGAAATAACCCAGATGTCTCTCAACTGAAGAATGTCTCCTAAAAATGTAGTTCATTTACACAATGGAATACTATTCAGCTATTAAAAATGAGAACATCATGATTTTTGGAAACGAATGCAACTAGAAAATATTATTCTGAGTGAGGTAATTCAGACCCAAAAGGATACACAGAGTATGTACTTACTGATAAGTGTATATTAGCCAAAAAGCATAGAATATGTAGGATATAACCCATACCATAAAAAGTTAAACAAGTATAAAGGCCTAAGTGAGGATGCTTCACTTAGAAGGGGGAAGAAAATAATCACAGGAGGCAGAGGGAGGAAGGAACCAGGGTGGAGGGATCAGGTGTGTATATGGGTGGGTGGTAACAGAAGAGAAGCCTAGTTGGCCAGGAGATTGAATGGAAATATACAGCCTTGTGGGAGTGGCAGGGAGGGGACCCTCTCACCAGTACAGACCCAGAAGATGAGACTCTTAGGATTCAATGGGAGTTAGCTTAGCCAAAATTCTCAACAATAGAGGGAACCTGAAGAGTTCACCTGCAGTAGACAGACAGGACCTCAAGTGGAGGGTCAGTGTTACTAACCCCCAGTCAGAATTTCTGACTCAGAATTGCTCCTGTCTAATAGAACTGCATGGACAAAAATGAAGAAGAGACAGAAGGAAAAGTGGTCCAATGACTGTCCCATCTTTGTATATATCTCATATGGGATGGGGACACCAAGGCCTGAAACTATTACTGATGCTATTATGTACTTACAGATGAAAGTCTGGCGTGGCCGTCCACTGAGAGGCCCTACCAGCAGGTAACTCTGACAGAAGTAGATATTTACACCCAACCATGGACTGAAGTCTGAAGTTGGGGGCTCCTTTACATAGGAAGCCCAACAGACTCAGCTAACCAAGATATCAGGGAGCTCACAGAGACTGAGCTACCTACTAGGCCGCATACATGGTCTGGACTGAGGCCACTAATACACATGTAGCAGAGGACTGCCTGGTTTGACCCCAGTTGGAGAAGATGCCCTTAGTCCTCAAGAGACTTGAGATCCCAGGGAAAGGGGAGGTGGGTGGAGGATCACTCTTTCGGAGGCAAGGGGAAAGAAGAATGAGAAACTGGGGGAGGGATTTCTAGGAGGGGATCAATGACTGGAATGTAAATAAATAAAAATAAAAAGCTAGATTATTCTCAGGTTATATAAAGAGTGGTAGAGTATGTATTGGGAAATAATTCAATAGCCAAAGCAATTTTTATGCAAGATTGAGGATTTGATTTTGGATCAAAGCTCATAAAAGCCAAGAGTGGCATCCTCTGCATGTCATCTCAGCAATAACACGTAAAAGCATTTGGATCCCAGGGAATTACTCACCACTGTATTTATCTAAAAGAGTAAGTACTGCTGGGTTTACTCAAAAACCCTGCACAAAGTTTCAATAAAGTATTCTAATTCTAACCCTAGGAAGAAATGGGAATAATCTTTATCTTAGATACAAGAAACAGAACTTTGAATATTGAACATATCATAAAAAGTTGAAATTGTTGACTAGTACATTTTGATAAGATTTAAATTATATATATGTATATGTATATATGTATGTAGAAATGTTCAGTTTTCAGTGTATCATAATTCATATATGTGTATGTGTGTGTACATGCATATGCATATGGGTCTACGTGTAGTTATGCACATAAGTATATATGTTCAACAAGGGCAAAGGTGTCAGGCATCCCTGTATATGAAATAAGAAATATTTGTGAGCAGCATGACATGTGTCTATTAGTTAAACTCAGGTCCTCTGCTTGAGCAGGAAGCCATTGTAGCTATCTCACCAGGTCCATGTTTATTGGTATTTATAGTTCATGGCATATTGAGAGCGAAATTATTATCTTTCTGTTTCCTATGTTTATCTCTCTCATACATCCTATATGCAATGTACATGAAAGTTATCATTGTCTGCTGTTTTGAATTATGATGATACACCGAAAACAACATTTCTAAATCATACTTCCTATATTTCAATATAACATGCCAAGCACAGAGAAATCTCCTACGAGAAAATGGTGAAGCCTACAGTGAGGTAAAACATTCTACACTAATAAATAATCAAGATGATCCCCTATAGGCCTGCCCACAGGACAGAATGATCTGGAAATGGCCTTGATTAAGACTCCACAGTATCTAAATTAACAAACAGAAATGAAAATGTAGTCATAATAACAGAAAATGAAGAAATTTTAAAAGTTATCATATTCTACTACAAAAGCTGATACTCAACAAAAGTAGAAAATCTAGATGAAATGGATGATTTTCCAGACAGATACCAAGTGTCAAAATCAAATCAGGATCACAAAGCTACCTAAACAGTCCCATAGTCCCTACAGAAATAGAAGCACTAATTAAAAGTCTCCCAGTAAAAAAATCCCCAGGACCAGAAGGTTTTAACACAGAATTCTATTAGATCTTCAAAGAAGACCTAACACCAATACTTCTCAAAGTATTTAATAAAATAAAAACAAAAAGAACATTATGTAATGCATTCTATGAAGATAGAGTTACACTAATACCTAAGCCACACAAAGACTCAACAGAGTAAGAAAACTTCAGACCAATTTCTCTGATGAATATTGATGCAAAAATAATAAAATTCTTGCATACTGAATCCAAGAGCATATCAGAATGGTGGTTCACCATAATCAAGTAGGCTTCATCCTAGGGATGCAGGGATGGTTCAATATACGGAAATCCATCAGCATAATCTGCTATATAAACAAACTCAAAGAAAAAAACCGCATGATCATCTTATTAGATTCTGAAAAAGCCTTTGACAAAAGAAAACACACCTTTATGCTAAAAGTATTGGAGAGAATAGGAATTCAAGGTACATACCTAAATATAATAAAAGCGATATACAGCAAGCCAGTAGTCAACATCACAACTAAATGGAGAGAAACTTGAAGCAATCCCAGGGGCAAGACAAGGCTGCCGATTCTCCCCCTGCCTATTCAATGTAGTACTTGAAGTTCTATCCAGAGCAATTAGGCAACAAAAGGAGATCAAAGGAACACAAATTGGAAAGGAGGAAGTCAAGATATCACTATTTGAAGACAATATGATAGTATGCATAAGTGATCTAAAAAATTAATGAGAGAACTCCTTTAACTGATTTAAAAAAAACAAACAAACAAACTTCAGCAAAGATGCTGGATTCAAAATTAACTCAAACAAATCAGTAGGCTTCCTTTAATCAAAGGGACTGAGAAAGAAAACAGTGGAAAGACTCCTTTCACAGAAGTCACAAATAATATAAAATATCTTGGCTTTTCCACTAACCAAGCAAGTGAAAGATCTGTAGAACAAGAACTCAAAGTCTCTGAAGAAAGAAATTTAAGAAGACCTCAGAAGATGGAAAGATCTCCCCTGCTCATGGATTGGCAGGATTAACATAGTAAAATTGGGCATCTATCTAAAGCAATCTACAGCTTAAATTCAATCCCTATCAAAATTCCAACTCAATTCTTCACAAAGATAGAAAAAACAAGTCTCAAATTTATCTGGATTAACACAAAATTTAGTATATCAAAACCATTCTCAACAATAAAAGAACTTCTGGGGGAATCACCATCCCTGACCTCAAGCTATACTACAGAGCAATAATGATAAAAACACATGGTATTTGTACAGAGACAGACAGGTAGATCGGTGAATAGAATTGAAGACCCAGAAATAAACCCACCCAGCTATGCTCACTAGACCTTTTGTCAAAGGATCTAAAACCATCCTGTGGAAAAAAGACAGCATTTTCAACAAATGATGCTAGTTCTCCTTGTAAAAAGCTAAAGTCCAAGTTTAGCAAGGATCGCCATATAAAACCAGATGTGATGAATCTAATAGAAGAGAAAGTGGCAAAGAACCTTGAACACAATGGCATAGGGGGAAATTTCCTGAACAGAACACCAATGGCTTATGCTCTAAGATCAAGAATTGACAAATGGGACCACATAAAATTGTAAAGCTTCTGTAAGGGGAAGGACACTGTCAATAGGACAACACAGCAAGCCAAAGATTTGGAAAAAATCTTTACCCTACATCTGATAGAGTACTAATATACAAAATATACAAAGAATTCAAGAAGTTAGACTCAGAAAACCAAATAACCGTATTAAAAATAGGACACAGAGCTAAATAGAAAATTCTCAAATGAAAAATCTCAAATGGCTGATAAGTGCTTAAAAGAAATGTTCAACATGCTTAGTCCACAGGGAGATGCAAATTAAAACAACACTGAGATTTCACCTCAAACCAGTTAGAATGGCTAAGATCAAAAAACTCAGGAGACAGCAGATGCTGACAAGGATGTGGAGAAACAGGAACACTCCTCCATTGTTAGTGGGATTGCAAACTGTTCCAACCACTCTGAAAATCTGTCTGGGTATTCCTCAGAAAATTGGAAATAGTTCGACCTAAGGACCCAGCTATACCACTCACATATACCCAAAAGATGCTTCAACATATAACAAGGATACATGCTCCACTATGTTCATAGTAGCCTAATTTATAATAACTAGAAGCTGGAAACAACCCGAATGCATCTTAACAAAGGAACAGATACTGGAAATGTAGTACATTTACATTATGAAGTACTACTCAGCTATTGAAAACAATGACTTCATGAAACTCACAGGCAAATGAATGGGACTTAAAAATATCCTGAGTAAGGTAACTTGGTTCACAAAAGAACACACATGGCATGTACTCACTGATAAATGGATAGTAGCCAAAAAGAAGATCAGAATACCCACAAAACAACTCATACATGAAACCCAAGAAGAAAGGAAAGCACACCAAAGTGTGGATGTTACAGTAGAGGCTAGAGATTAATCTCTGGTAAGTAGAGGGAGAACGGGGTCTGATTAGCAGAGAGGAGGGGCAGGGAAAAAGGGGAACCAGTTCAGATATGGGAGGAGATAGGTGAGAAGTACAGTGGGTTAAAAATTTGAAAGTAGGTGTGTAGCAGTGGGAGAGGGTGAATTGGGGTTATTTGACCTTTCTTTCTCAGTGTAACTGCTTACCTTTCAATATGGGCAGCCCAGCTGCTTGGGTATCTGAAAGCCTTCTACGTGACATAGTAGCAGACAAATAAGGCCAAGAATTAAAATAAAATACTGTTTTGGAAGAAGCGTGTGACATATATTTCTCTAAGAATACATATGTGAATCTTTTTTTAAAAGGACAAGAGTTTTTATTTTTGGAAAACCTTTTTATAGCTTGATATTTGTAAGTACTGGTGGTATTTAAGAGATAAATCAGTAAGTATTTGCAAAGTTTTACATAGAAGTTAAGTCAGGATTAAAGAATACATAAAAATAAACATCTATTGTGTCAAATAAATAATTGAGAACAAGAGAACAAGACATCACATATATGCATTTATCTTATACACACAAAAATAGAGACCATTTTTTTCTTTTCTGCACTGAACTGAGATGTTTGTGAATTCAGATTTCTCATAAAACTTAAAATTTATGCCTCTTTTATCCAAATATATTCATGCTTTGGTATAATTTAACTTACTCTGGTAGAATCGGGTTAATAAATGTTCTACATAAAGTTATTCTATATTACATTACCCTATATTAATTGTATTAACTTCCTCTAGAGAAAGGACCCAAGGAGCTAAAGGAGTTTGCGGCACCGTAGGAAGAACAACAATATGAACTAACCAGTGCCCCCAGAGCTCCCAGGGACTAAAGCACCAACCAAAGAGTACACATGGAGGGACTCAAGGCTCCAGCAGCATATGTAGCAGAGGATGGCCTTGTGGGACATCAATGAGAGGAGAGGCCCTTGGTCTTGTGAAGGCTCAATGCCCAAGTGTAGGTGAATGCCAGGACAGGAATACTGGAGTGGGTAGACTAGAGAGCAGGGGGGAGCGGGGGAATACAGGAGTTTTCAGAGGGGAAATGAGGAAAAGGGATAAAATTTGAAATGTAAATAAAGAAAATATCTAATAATAAAAAATGAAAACTTATACTTAAACAAGTAACATTATTGAAAATGTATTAACTTATATTAATTGTTTTGACCCTTTGAGGATATATCTATCAGTTCTGAATAGAGATGTTGTTATCTGCTTGTGGTGGTGCCCAGCATGAGTCTCCAACACTTGACAGGATTAAGCAGGAAGCTCACTTAAGCCGAGGAAATAGAGTCTAGCCTTGGCAACATAGTGAGCACTTGTATCAAAAAACTGATAATAAAAAAAAGGTAAATTAAGATGAAAAAAGAATAGTTGCCAAGTGTGTATCCCAGAGCAGGTTGGAGGAGATCTATGATGTCCAGAGCTCCCAAATTTCCAGCAGAGCTGTGCCCTGTCATGTTTTCTGCTTATGAAGATAAGCATTCTACAGGAAACCTACCATATTCTAGAGTGGCAGTTTATAGAAAGCTTAGACCCCACACATGTACCATTCTTATTTTAGGCATCAATATTACTATTAATGAGTAATATTAACTGTGATTTAATTCATAACCATATAATAATCAAAACAGTACTCTAAGTCATCTATAAATATTAATGCATTTAGTTTTTAAAAATGGGTTTATAATCATTATGAAGTTTTCTTTTGAGAATGGTAAACAACCTTAGTATAGTCATATAAGTTATAGAAAGAAATAGAGTAGGAATTTATATCCCAGCCTGACTAATTGCAATTTGGTATTAGTGTTCATTCAAGTTACCCATTTCAACTATTTTATTTTCTATCTATCTATCTATCTATCTATCTATCTATCTATCTATCTATCTATCTACCTATCTATCCAACTATATATATTATATTTTTTTTTATTGGATATTTTATTTCTTTACATTTCAAATGTTATCCACTTTCCAGGTTTCCCCTCCAGAGAACCCCTATCCCATCCTCCTCCCCCTGCTTCTATAAAGGTGCTCCCCCACCCACCTACCCACTCCTACCTCTCTGCCCTAGCATTCTCCTACACTGGGGCATAAGACCTTCACAGGACCAAGGGCCTTTCCTCCCATTGATGCCTGAAAAGGACATTCTTTGCTACATATGCAGCTGGAGCCATGGGTCCCTCCATTTGTACTCTGGTTAGTGGTGTAGTCCCTGGGAGCTCTGGGGGGGGGGGGGTTTGGTCGGTTGATATCTCTGTTCTTCCTATGGGGTTGCAAACTCCTTCAGCTCCTTCAGTCCTTTCTCAAACTCCTCCACTGGGAACCTTGTCCTGAGTCCAATGGTTATTTGTGAGCCTTTATATTTGTCAGGCTTTGGCAGAGCCTCTCAGTAGACACCTATACCAGGTGCCTGTCAGCAAGCAATTTTTGCCATGAATAATAGTGTATGAGTTAGATATCTGTATATGTAATGGATCACCAGATGGGACAGTCTATGGATGGCCTTTCCTTCAGTATCTGCTCCACACTTTGTCTCTGCATTTCCTCCCATGAGTATTTTGTTCCCCTTCTAATGAAGACTGAAGCATCCACACTTGGAACTTTCTTCTGCTTGAGCTTCATGTGGTCTGTGAATTGTATCTTGGGTATTTTGAAATTTTGTGCTAATGTCCACTTATCAGTGAGTGCATATCATGTGTATCTTTTGTGACTGGATTACCTCACTCAGGATGATATTTTCTAGTTCCGTCCATTTGGCTAAGAATTTCTTGAAGTCATTGTTTTAAATAACTAAGTTCATTGTGTAAAGGTACCACATATTCTGTGTGCTTTCCTCTGTTGAAGGACATCTGGGTTTTATCCAGTTTCTGGCTATTATAAATAAGGCTACTAGGAACATAGTGGAGCATGTGTTCTTGTTATGTGTTGGAACATCTTTTGGATATATGCCCAGTAGTGGTATAGCTGGGTCCTCAGGTAGTACTATATCCAGTTTTGTGAGGAACTGCCAGATTCATTTCTAGAGTGGTTGTAAAAGCTTGCAATCCCACAAACAATGGAGGAGTGTTCCTGTTTCTGTACGTCCTTGTCAGCATCTGCTGCCACCTGAGTTTTTGATCTTAGCTATTCTGACAGGTGTAAGGTGGAATCTCAGGGTTGTTTGATTTGTATTTCCCTATTGACTAAGAAATGTTGAACATTTACTTAGGTGCTTCTTCGCCATTCAATAATCCTCAGTTGAGAATTCTTTGTTTAACTCTGTACTCCATTTTTTAATTGGGTTATTTGGTTCTCTGGAGTCTAACATATTGAGTTCTTTGCATATATTACATATTAGCCCTCTATGGGATGTAGGATTTGTAAAGATTTTTTCCCAACCTGTCGGTTGCTGTTTTGTCCTATTGACATTTTCCTTTGTCTTACAGAAGTCTTACAATTTTATGAGGTCCCATTTGTCAATTCTTGATCTTAGAGCATAAGCTATTGGTATTCTGTTCAGGAAAGTTTCCCCTGTGCCCATGTGTTCACTGTTCTTCCCCATTTTCTCTTCTATTAATTTAATGTGTCTGGTTTTATATGGAGGTCTTGATTCACTTGGAGTTGAGTATTTTACAAGGAGATAAAAATGGAATGATTTGCATTCTTGTACATGCTTACGGCCAGTTAAACCAGCACCATTTGTTGAAAATTCTATCTTTGTTTTCCACTGGATGGTTTTAGCTCCTTTTGACAAAGATCAAGTGACCATAGGTATGTGGGTTTATTTCTAGGTCTTCAATTCTTTTCCACTAATCAACCTGCCTTTCTTTGTACCAGTACCATACATTTTTAAATCACTCTTGCTCTATAATACAGTTTGGTTAAGGATGGTGATTCCCCAAGAAGTTCCATTATTGTTGAGGATAGTTTTCACTAGCCTGTTTTTTTTTTTGTTTGTTTGTTTGTTTTTTGTTATTCCAAATGATTTTACAAATTACTCTTTCTAACTATATGAAGAATTTAAGTTGGAATTTTGATCGGGATTGCATTGAATCTGTAGAATGTTTTCAGTAAGATCATCATTTTTACTATATTAATCCTGCCAATTTATGAGCATGGGAGATCTTTCCATCTTCTGAGATTTTCAATTTCTTTCTTCAGAGACTTGAATTTCTTGTCATACAAATCTTTCACTTGCTAGGTTAGAGTCACACCAAGGTATTTTATATTCTTTGTGACTATTGTGAAGGATGTTGTTTCCCTAATTTTATTCTCAGCCTGTTTATCCTTTCAGTAGAGGAAGGCTACTGATTTGTTTGTTTTAATTTTATATCTAGCCTCTTTGCTGAAGTTTATCAGGTTCAGGAGTTCTCTGGTGGAAATTTTCATGTCACTTATGTGTACTATCATATCATCTTCAAATATCATCTTCTTCCTTTCCAATTTATATCCCTTTGATCTCCTTTTGTTGTCTAATTGTTCTGGCCAGGACTTCCAATACTATATTGAATACATAGGGAGAGAGTAGACAGCCTTATCTAGTCCCTGATTTTAGTGGGGATGCTTCAAGTTTCTCTTCATTTAGTTTGATGTTGGCTACTGGATACATATATGAATCTTACATGTGATTCCACATGTAAAATATGTGCATATACCCTATCTCAATTTTTTAATATTCTATTATTAAAATTATTAAATTTTAAGTAAATGGGTTAAAATCCAAATGTGCAGATTGTATGCATTATAAATATTATAACAAGTATGGTACAGCAACAAAATGCTGCTTTACTAGCTGAGGAAAGAAAAAGTATCTCTCCAAAGGTCCTTTTTCTTAGCAAGAGTTCTCATTGCTATAAAGAGAAACCATGCCTAAGGTAACTATTATAAAGACACCATTTAATTGGGTGTGGCTTATAGGTTCTGGAGTCCACTCAGTTATCATCATGGTGGGAAGCATGAAGGCATCAAGACTGGCATGGGGTTACAGGAGCTGCTATTTCTACATTTGTTTATAGGTAGTTGAGTACATTAATACTGAGAGAAATTAAAGACAGATATCTGTTGGTTCCTGATATGTTTGTCTTTGTAGGTGGCTTTATGTGCTTGTGGTTCTCTCCTTTTGGCTTTGTTGTGAGATGCTTAATGTATTATATCTTTTTTGGTGTAGGTACCTTCCTTTTGTTGGAGTTTTCCTTCTAGGATCCTCTGTAGGGCTGGATTGGTAAATAGATATTGTTTGAATTTGGTTTTGTCTTGGAATAGTTTTGTTTCTCCATCTATGTTGACTGAGAGTTTTGCTGGGTATAGTAGCCCAGGCAGGTATTTGTGTTCTCTTAGAGTCTGAATGATCTCTGAGAGGGCTCTTCTGGCTTTTAGTGTCTCTGGTGAGGATTCTGGTGTAATTCTAACAGATCTTCCTTTCTATATTACTAGGCCCTTTTCCTTTGCAGCTTTTAATATTCTTTCTTTGTTCTCTATGTTTGTTGTTTTGATTATTATGTTACAAGAGGATTTTCTTTTCTGGTCCCATTTATTTGGTGCTCTATAGGATTCTTGTACCTTTATAGCTATCTCTTTCTTTAGGTTGGGGAAGTTTTCTTCTATGATTTTGTTGAAGAATTTTTCAGGTCCTTTGACCTGGGAATCTTTGTTCTACTCTATTCCAATTATTCTTAGATTTAGGTTTTTCATTATGTCCTGAATTTCCTGGATGTTTTGGGTTAGGGGGTTTTTATGGTTTGGATTTTCTTTGATAGTTTTGTCAATCTCTTCTACAGTATTTTCTACTGTAGATTCTCTCATCTCTTGTATTCTGTTGATGATACATCTGTAATTCCTGATCTCTTTCCTAGGTTTTCCATTGCCATGTTTGCCTCTATTGGTGTTTTCTTTATTGTTTCTACTTCCCCTTTTAGGTCTTGGACTGCTTTATTCAATTCCTTCAGCTGTTTGATTGTGTTTTCTTGAATTTCTTTAAGGTATTTATCTGTTTCCTCTTTAAGGGCTTCTACCTATTTATCTGTGCTTACCTGTGTTTCTATCAGTGAGTTATTTATATCCTCCTTAAAAGTACTCTATTATCTTCATGAGATAGGATTTTAGGTCAGCTTCTTAATTATCAGCTATGCTGGTGTATTCAGGGCTTGCTGTGGTGGCAGAACTAGGTTCTGATGATGCCCACATATATTGGATTCTGTTGTTTATCACCTTGTGCTTGTCTCTTACAATCTGGTTATCCCTGGTGTTTGCTCGTCTAGGTGACTGTCTGGAGTCTGCCTCTTTTGACCCTGGGTTGCTTTAGGTCTCTTGGTAGGCCTGTAGCCCTGGCTGTAGCAGATCACCTGTGGGGTCTTCCAACTCAGGGCTCTTCATGGAGGCAGAGAAACTGCTGATCTGTTGCCCTGGCTGCAGTAGATCTCCTGGGAGGCCTTCAGACTGTTGGGTTTTCAGAGGAGCAGTCAAGCCATTGTACTGCGTGAAACTGTTATCTGGGGGATGGGGGGAAGGGGCTATGGAGTGTGGTTTCTGTTTCCATGTGTGCAGCAGAACTCCAGGGAGGCTTTCAGTCTGTAATTTCAGTTGCCCTGCATGCCACAGAACCCCTGGGAGCTCTCAGACTGCAGTGTCTGTTGCACAGTTGCCCTGTGTACAGGGAGTAGACAAACTGGTGATTATCTTCTCAGTTGCCCTGTGCACAGCAGATCTCCTAGGGTGCCTCAGGCTATGATATTAGTTGCCTTGAGTGCAGTGGATCTTCTGGGATGGCTCAGGATATGGTGTCTTCAGGGTAGCAGACAAGCTAGCAGTTTGTTGCAGAACAAAAGACCATGTAAAAGAGGAGTGATATTTGGTGGGTGGGAGTTTTGAGGGGTGATGTGTCTCAAGTCTACTGGGTTCCTAGTGACAGCTGTTGGACTTCAGAATCCAAAGGAATGCAGGAGCAGACTGTCTTTAGACAGCAAAGAGGAAAATTGAAACACTTACCACTGCAATGATACATTTCTATCAACAATGCCATACCTAGTCAAACAAGGTCATATCTACTCCAACAATGCCATACCTGCTAATAGTGCCACTAACTGTGACAAGCATATTCCAACTACCACATCCTCCTAAGATGAGGTTTTATTTGTTGTATTGGATATATAAATGTAGGATATATGGCACATGTGGTTGCATATGTGACTGTGCATGGATGGAGGCTGAAGGAAGTTGTCAGGGGCTTATTCAGTTACTTCCATCTTATTCCCTTAAGACATGGACTGTCTCTGAACTTAGATTGATTCTGGAAGCCAGAAATCCCACAAGCTCAACCTGTAATATATAAAGCTAATATATAAAGCAATATATAAAGCTATCTCTGCTTTACATATTGCAGAAGTTACAATTACGCATGTGACAATACTCAGCTTTTGATGTGTATTCTGGGGATTTAAACACAGTTCCTTGGGTTTATCAAGGCAAGCACAGTATCCTACTGAGTCATATTTCCAGATACAGTACAAACTTTTCAATCTAATATAACAAGTAGTTTGGAAATTAATCAAGCCTGAACTAATATTAGCTCATATATTAATTTTTGATTGTCTAAAATTCCAGTAAAAATGTTTTCAAATCAGGGATTAGAAGCTGTCACTCATACTATCTATCCAGATGGCAGTCCTGGGAATGACACCCAATACTAAGAAAGATTATTAATTTATTGATAGTTGGGCCACATGAAAAAATCTCCTAATAAACAAGTATGGTAACAGAAGAGGCCAAGGTGGTATCATAAAATTGATGATTCTGTGGTCCGCGCTATTTTCCCACTGGCAGGAACACACGGACACACACACAGGATCCTTCTACAGCAAACCTTTATTACCATGTGGCGAGGAGAGAGCGAGCCCTGGAAAATGCACTGCTTATATACACCCTGGAGCGGCGTGTTCATCTCTGATTGGCTGTTTGCTCATTACCTCATGAGATGCCTCGGGATAGGCTGTAACTTGGTGCTTTCTGGCCCTAGCACATGCGCAGATGGGCTGAGACTTGGCGCGCTCTGGCCCTAGGCACATGCGCAGACTACGTGTTACAGGGAGAAGAAACCGGATGCCGGCACCATCTTGTAATGGAGGCTGCCGTCTCGGGTGCGGCTCTCTACATGATTCTTAGCCATGAAACTGCCTTTTTTCCTTGTCACTTATTGTGGGACAATGGGCCATGCCAAGAAACTTCATAAGGTTGAGTGGATTCAGAGTCCCAAGCACCTAGGCACCCCATCTGAGATTCCCTGCTCCCTACTAGATTCTTGGCCTAGAACATGTGCCATACTTTCCACACAGAAATATGATCTATGATCAGGTAGCCTAGAACAGAGTTCTCATGCTAGTGAAGTATCTAGAGGTCCTGAAGGTTTATTTAGCCTATAAGCTTCCCTTCTTGGACATTCTTTCCTGCAAAAGGTATTCAATCTGTGGCTTACCCTGTAGAGGTGGTATGTATCCATTTTCTACAATGAACAGTCAATAAATAGTTTGGAAACAAAGACTGTCACTTTCATCAAGAACTGCTTTGGGGAGAACTGAGAAGGCTTTAGCCTATAAAGCTGAGCTCGCTAAACCTCCTGTAGAAGGTCAGTGTTGCTACCAGACAACTGCAACTAATCTAAGGAATTTCACAAATGAGCTAAGCTAGAGGAGCTCCCTTCCTCCTGAACCCAGACTCATCCTCAGACCACCAGCCTCCTAGGTTCATGGCTCTTCCATGACTTCCAGCAGTGTCTGATCACCCCAGACCCAGGCTCATCCTTAGCCTGCAGGTCTACTCTATTCCCAACTCCCTGTGACTCAGTGGCCTACAAATATCCAGGAGTTTTGGACCATCCAGGTCTGGGCTCCTCTTGTGGCCCTTGGACCTCTGACCCTTCTTTCCTGATACTATGCAGTTTCCAGCAATAACAGGATGCCTGAGAGTTTGAGAACCTCAGCTTCAGCCCCCCATATTTTAGGCTGGGAACACCCCTGAACAATGTGTTGGCATTTGTCTTGAGCCAGCACCCAACAGTGGTGGAACAGTGTAAATGTAGTCTAGCCTTCAGCATTTGCCAGCCCAAGAAGCCATTCCCACAACCCAGTAGCAGGGCAGAATGTGAAACCACAACTAAGATATGATTTATTATGACATTTTATAGGTCATCCAACAGGAAAGATATGCCACTAGTAACTTTCCAGTAGATGCTTTATATCATTGTCCAGAATGGGATATTCTGAAACATACAAAACAAAACCAAGCAAAAAGCTACAATCCAAAGCCTGGCAAAAATCACTTTTTGGTTAATTCATCTTAGTACAGCTCTCAGTCTCACCAGAAAAGCATTTCTTTTTGTTTACTGGGTAGCAATTAAATGAGAGCCTTGTCTATGAACAATGTGAAAAGAAAAATATATGTATCATTCATGGATATTCTATTACACTCCCTTTTTCCAAGGCCCAGGAAACATAACAGAAGATGGGAAGAAACATTTTAGAGCCAGAAGTCCAGGAGGAGAAGAGTAAATCAATATTTCTTCACACAATAGACTCAGGGATTTCATGAAATCACAGTAGCTGTACTTGGCTGTAATAAATAAAACCATTCAACTTACAGCATGGATCGTGGAGGGGCATACACCCTTTTACCCCTACCTGAGGACCTATTGAACTTTGATGGCTGATAAGTGAAGGAAATACAATTTTTTTCTATGGTTATGGTCTCTGGTAGTTTAATCACATTTCATGGGTATGGCCTCCTACCCATGTGTCTAGAGGATTCAGTGAGTGATAAAAACAAACAAACAAAACCAAATAAAACCAAACCATTAAATTTGAAGAGGGCCATTAGTTACATTGCTTGTGGAAGAGTAGAAGGAGTGGCAATTGTGGTTTCAATGATCAATGAATGATTTCAAAATATTATATTTTAAAATTAATTTTAATAGTGCATTCAAATTCCATTAAAATTATAATGTCTAGCTATCCCAGATATAATTAATGCAATCGTCATGTCATGGTTGTTCATGACTATCAATTTAGCTGAACTAAGGAGACATCAAGAAGATGACAGGACACATTTATGTGTGTCTTAGTATTCCAAATAGTATTGTAGGTAAGAGGAGGAAGTTCTATAAAAAGCTTTTACAGTAACAGTTCCACACTTTGCATAGGACTTCAGCTTCCTCTGCCTTCACTGTAGGCTTACACCTGTGACTTTCTAAAACATATGGTGTCCCTCAGCTTCTAAGGTCCAATTTCCACAAACATTTTCAGCTTTTGGATGAAGAAATCTCTGACTTGCCCAGCTTTTGAGCTCACAAAGAATCCTCTGTATTACCCCAAACTTAGACCGCAATTAAATAAACCTACCTTACCTTTTATACATGCACTGTATTGATCCAGCTCTAATGGAACATTCAGGTGAATACATCCCCATATACTTAAGCAAGCAGTGAGATATAGTGTTGACAAAATGAAATAATAATAAAAAAAATTGCAGTAGTTCATTTCCACTGTGGGACTGGGAGTGCAGTGGTTCATTTCCTCTGAATGAAAAGCATATCTTCATTTGCAGGTAGTTACCAATTGAAGATGGTGTATGGATTAGGAATGGGGAATATTTCCCCTCCTACTTTCAGCTCTGGGATCTTAACTGGTGCAGACCTGTGCAGGACCACTGCATGCTACCTCAGTCTCTGTGCTTTCATATATGTGTTGGTCCTGCTTCCTTGGTTTCCTCCATCACCTCTGTCTTTAACTCTTTAGACCTCCTCTTTTGCTGAGTTTCCTGACTGTACTGGCTGGTTTTGTGTGCCAACTTGACACAGGCTGGAATTATCAGAGAGAAGGGAGCTTCAGTTGGGGAAGTGCCTCCATGAGATCCAGCTGTGGGGCATTTTCTCAATTAGTGATCAAGGGGGTAGGGCCCCTTGTGGGTGGTGCCATCCCTGGGCTGGAAGTCTTGGGTTCTATAAGAGAGCTGGCTGAGCAAGCCAGGAGAAGGAAGTCAGTAAGGAACATCCCTCCATGGCCTCTGCATCAGCGCCTGCTTCCTGACCTGCTTGAGTTCCAGTCCTGACTTCCTCTGGTGATAACAACAATGTGGAAGTAAGCTGAATAAACCCTTTCCTCCCCAACTTGCTTCTTGGTCATGATGTTTGGGCAGGAATAGAAACCCTGACTAAGACACTGACCACTGGGGAGAAATTTAGTGAAGACATTCTATTTAAGGTTGAGTTACATTTCTCATTGTCTGCATATTTTCTTTCTGTAGACATTTTTGTTTGTTCCTATCTGCTGCAGAAGGAAGTTTCTCTGATGATGACCAATAAAGGCACTTATCTATAAGTGTAGCAGAATGTCCTTAGGAGTCATATCTATTTTCATTTAGTTCAGCTATACCACTCCTGGGCATATACCCAGAAGATGCTCTATCATGTAATAAGGACACATGCTCTACTATGTTCATAGCAGCCTTATTTATAATGGCCAGAAACTGGAAACAACCCAGATGTCCCTCAACAGAGGAATGGATACAGAAAATGTGGTACATCTACACAATGGGGTACTACTCAGCTATTTAAAACAATGAAGTTATGAAATTCTTGGGGAAATGGATGGACCTGGAGAACATCATCCTGAGTGAGGTAACCCAATCACAAAAGAACAAACATGCATTCTCTGATAAGTGAATATTAGCCTAGAAGATTGGAATACACAAAGTACAAACCACAAACCATAAGAAACTCAAGAAGAAAGAAGACCAAAGTGAGGATACTTAGTTCCTTCTTAAAAGGGGGAACAAAATACCAATGGAAGGAGTTGTAGAGTCTAACTGTGGAGCAGAGACTAAAGGAAGGACAATTCATAGACTGCTACACCTGAGAATCTTTCCCATATTCAGTCATCAAATCTAGACACTATTGTGGATGCCAAGAAGTGCTGGATGACAGGAGCCTGAGATAGCTGTCTCCTGAGAGGCTCTGACAGTACCTGACTAATACAGAAGTAGAGGCTCACAGCCATCCATTGGACTGAATACAGGGTCCCCAATGAAGGCGCTAGAGAAAGGACCCATGAAGCTGAAGGGTTTGCAGCCCCTTAGGAGGAACAACAATATTAACTAACTAGTATCCTCAGAGCTCCCAGGGACTAAAACTCCAATCAAAGAGTACACATGGGGGGACTCATGGCTCCAGCAGCATACATACAGCAGAGGATGGCCAAGCAGGTCATCAATGGGAGGAGAGGACCTTGGCCCTGTGAAGGTTCTGTGCCCCAGTGTAGAGGAATGCCAGGATCAGTAAGCAGGAGAGGGTGGGATGATGAGCAGGGGCAGGGGGGAGGAAACAGGGGTTTGTTTTAGTTTTCAAACATTTATTTATTTTTTATTTATATGAGTACACTGCAGCTGTCTTTAGACAGGCACTAGAAGAGGGTTTTGGATCCCATTACAGATGGTTGTGAGCCACCCTGTGGTTGCTGGGAATTGAACTCAGGACTTCTTTCAGAGCAGTCAGTGCTCTTAACCACTGAGCCATCTCTCCAGCCCCTGTTATTTTCATTTTCTTTTCTTATTTTCTTTTTCTTTTTTTCTTTTTTGTTTTTTTTTTTT
>JADRCD010144883.1:0-15774 GCA_019843815.1 Montemys delectorum
TTTTTTTTTTCACTTCTATGAAAAATTCTGTTATTCCTAGAGATTTCTAACTGTTCTTTAGCTCTGGATTCATAGTTTTAAAATTTTGCTTCACAGAAAAGGGTATCACTAACCCATGTTTTGTTTTTAAATTTTCATTGGGAGAATTGCCTCCTCTTCAAACATTACTCATGTATTTTGGTTTATATGATACATTTTTAAGAATGGTTGGTTTCCCTATGCCTCAAAGCATACTTTTTAGGAAATACTTGGATCCTTCTTTGACCTGCTGCCCAAGCAGTGGCTCAGACAACAAGGGGAGATTTAAGAAATGGTCTCTTTCAAAATAAGGGAATGAAAACCCCTCTTGCACATGCAGTCAGTGGTCTTTATGGTTTCACACAGGCTCATAAACTATCCTTTATCAGATTCTATTGTTTAGATGGATTGATGCCAGGAACCACTAAATCTGAATTTGTCCAGTTTCTCCTGAGAACATTCACAGAGCACACTCTTAATGACAGGTGGTGCCCTTTTCTGGTTTATCCAGTTGTTTATTGTTTATTGGTTGGTTGGTTGGTTTTCAATGTCTTAAAGATCTGCTTTGTTAGTTTCCCTTTCCCAGTGTGCAGATGGCACTTTGTTACTCTGGTTCTCAACACATTCTCTTATGAGTTAGCCATTGACATATTAGTTATCTTTATGGCTACAAAATTTAAATTTCACTTTCTTCCTCCCTTTTGCTACTAATTTTATAGATATACTAATAAATAACCAAGTTGACAAATTGCTTCCCAGGAGACACCAGAAAGACTCACAGTTTGCAGCTAAGATTGAAAATAAGGTTTATTTGTTTGAAACTAATATGAAATATCTGTACATTGTCACAAAGAACTACTTAATATTGTATTTAACAGCATGATAAATGAGTAGGTCCACTTTTATTGCATTGTTTGTATATATGTATATATTCATACCTTTCTTATTCTTTAAAAGGAAATCATTGGTGGTATGCTGGATCTAGAACCCAGGCTGTGGAGGAAGGGGATCCGAGAAAGCTTTGAGGACCAGAGGAAGAAAACGTTGCAGTTTGCTCAGTGGTGGAAACCATATGATGTTACCAAAAGTAAAAGCTCTTAAGTGGATACTGTGTGTCATTTTCTATGCTGAGCCCATTCAGTTTATGTCTATTATATTTACAAACAACTGTGCCTTGGGCTCTAAGGAAAGCAGCAGCAGCAGCTGGCCACTCGTCACTGACACCCATGTCAGGTCAAGTTGTTTTCTTCCTTATGGCTCCTGGAGATTTGGTTTGGGCGACTGTGGAGAAGAACAACTGTATCAAGATTATCGGCTCTCATTTCTTTCTGTGTTTACTTCTGGATGTACCAAATTACTCAGTTACTCTAGAGACAGACTTGTCTCCAGAAGTCTAGCAAGGCTGCAGGGGGAAGGGGGTCTGCTTCCAGGTAGAGTCTGCCACCTAGCTTCTTTTGTGCTTTTTAAAAAGACTGGATGTATTCAGTACTAATTGAAATTTATTTTCATAGTTTTATGGAAGAGCTTCTTTTTTATTAGTAGCATATAGTGTCACTATGTTTTATCTTGGTTTAAAGGAAAGAATTAAAGGATTAAATGATAATGAAAATATTCATAAATACAAACTTGTTTGTTCTGGACCCTGAAGTCATCTGAATTTTGGTAACCATAAAAGTAATTATTCTAAATAACACAATTTTCAGTTGTTTGTAGTTTATGAAAATCTAAAGTCTGTAGCCAAATCACTGTATTGAAATTGTAATGTTGTCTCAAATGTTAATGTAAGTATCCAAGGGATGTTCTGTTGTTCCAACTTGATTAAAGGTACTTAAGTTTTATTGCTCTCAACATTTGATCTTGAGAAAAGCTTGGTTTTATAAAATATGAATTGTGGTAAGTCTTTTTTAAGATGCATTTAAAAAAACTTTGATGTTTTGTTAATGCCTAGAATCAGTGTGAAGTGTGCTCCAGAGTAACTCATTGGATGTTTATTTTAATGTCAGCTTGTCACTGTTTCCATGTGTGTTATTTGTATGTTACAAAGGCTTCTGTACTTTTTTCTTTTCAAATTTCACAAATGTGTTGAAGCTTAATAGGTTTAATCTTCAATACTTATAAATTACATCTAAATGTGTGTGTGTACATGTAGTAAACAGGTGTGATGGCTATTATATTCTTTTCCACTATTGGCTTTGCCACAAGTCTTTTATTCATTTTTATAATTAGTGAGTTAAAATATTTGATTATACAGTTCTATGTTATGTTTCTGGTTTAAAAAATATAAATACTTCTGCCTCAAATTCTACTGAATCTGTAGCATTTCTGTCCCACCTGAACTGCTTTTGCCCTGGCTCCAGTTACTTCTTGATGCATACTCAATTTCTCAAAACCTCCATGATCTGTAATAGTAGCTATTATCTTGTATTTAATGGCTGGGTTTTTTTTTAATTAAACTTATTATTATTATTATTATTTTTTTTTTTTTTAAGGAAATGACGGCTTGGTGTCTTTAGTGATTTTGTCAAAGAAAATTAAGAGCTTTTTCACACAAAGCTTGATCCTTCCTTGGATTTTTTTTTCTCTCTCTCTCTTTTTTTTTTAATTAGATGTTTTCTTTATTTACATGTCATACAATATCTCCTTTCACAGGTTCCCCTCCGAAAAAAATAAAATGAAACAAGAAAAGAAAAAGAAAAACAATCCCCAGTTCCCTCCCCCATCCCCCTGCTCACCACCCTACCCTTTCCTGCTTACGGGCCCTGGTATTTCCCTATACTGGGGCATAGAACCTTCACAGGGCCAAGGGCCTCTCCTCCCATTGATGACCAACTTGGCCATCCTCTGCTATACATATGCTGCTGGAGCCATGAGTCCCACCATGTGTATTCTTTAGTTGGTGGTTTAGTCCCTGGGAACTCTGAGGGTACTAGTTAGTTCATGTTGTTGTTCGTTCTAAGGGGCTGCAAGCCCTTCAGCTCCTTGGGTCCTTTCTCTAGTTCCTTCATTGGGGACCATGTACTCAGCCCAATGGATGGCTGTGAGCCTCTACTTCTGTAATAGTCAGGTACTGTCAGAGCCTCTCTGGAGACAGCTATATCAGGCTCCTGTCAACTAGCACTTGTTGGCATCCACGATAGTGTCTGTTTTTGATGATTGAATATGGGAAGGATTCCCAAGAAGAGCAGTCTCTGGATTGTCCTTCCTTCAGTCTCTGCTCCATAGTTAGTCTGTACAACTCCTTCCATGGGAATTTTGTTCCCCTTTTAAGAAGGAACGAAGTATCCACACTTTGGTCTTCCTTTTTCTTGAGTTTCTTGTGGTTTGTGGATTGTACTTTGTGTATTCCGGTCTTCTGGGCTAATATACACTTATCAGAGAGTGGATATTATATGTGTTATTTTGTGATTGGTTTACCTCACTCAGGATGATATTCTCCAAACAATCCATTTCCCCAAGAATTTCACAAATTCATGGTTTTTAATAGCTGAGTAGTACGCCATTGTGTAGATGTACCACATTTTCTGTATCCATTCCTCTGTTGAGGAACATCTGGGTTGTTTCCAGTTTCTGGCTATTATAAAACTTATTATTTTTTTAACTTATTCACTTTATATCCTGCTCATTGCCCCTCTCCAGGTCACCTCTTCCCACAATCCTTCCCTCATCTTCCCATCCCTTTCTCCTCTGAGCAGGTGGTGTTCCCCCTGGGTATACCCCCAACCCAGTACTTCAAGTCTCTTTGGGGTTAGGCATTTGCTCTTCCACTGAGGCCAGACAAGGCAGCCCAGCTAGATGAATGTATCCCACATACAGACAACAGCTTTAGGGGTTGTCTGGGACTTTTGATAATTTGACTTGACTTTATGATGTTTATTTAGGTCCTTGGTTAAAGTGGCTTAAATATCTGAGATGATTGAAGTTGTTTGTTGAGGACTTCTGTTCTTTATACTGCAGATGTTGGCTCTGGAGTATTCTATGTAGGTTTGTTACATGTTCAGTGTCTGGGCTGGGGAACAGCTGGGAATCTTCTGATAGTTTCAGGACAGTTGGATTTCCTCTCTTCCTTAAAACTCCCCCAGAACAACTATTCCAAATGAAAGCGCCAAGAAGTAGGGTGAGCCAGCAGAACCCAGATGCTGCTGCAACATGACCTTTCTGTATTATGCTTGTCAAGCTTGACTTATATCCTACCTAAATTTAAGAAGAGTTGTAGGGCTGAGCATGGTAGTGGAAGCCTTTAATCCCAGCAATTAGAAGGCAGGCAGGCCGGCAGTTTCCCTTGAATTCACGGCCAGTCTGCTCTACAAAGTCAGTTCCAGGAGAGCCAGGACTTCTTAAAGATGCAGCCTCAAAAAAAATAAAAAAAAAAATAAAAAAAAAATAAAAAAAGTCATAATCTTACCTTTGATAGGAAAATGTGGAAAAATGTGTGGCCAATTTAAATTGTTACAGTTTATTCTCTGCCTACAAATTTACACTTCTCTTATGTATTTAAAGTACATTCAAATTCTGAGAAAATCCCATTGTAGTGAGGCTTTAGGCTTAGGTTTCTATAGTTCAGGGTCTCTTCTACAGCACAATGAAGATAAAGAGTCATTGAGGTGTTTTTCTGTTCAATCTGAAGGCCAGTATACTTAAGAAACAAATTATCTGCAGTCTTCCCTGTAGATACGGCATTAAACCTACAGTACTGAGAGAAGCATATGTTATTTCAGTGGGCATAGTCATTGAAGAGAAATGAAAATAGTCAGGAGATACGTATCAGTCCATAGTTTATAGTGAGTCTAAAATTAAGTTGGGCATATGTTACTTTTCTGAAGTAGAGCCTCAGTCTGTTCTTGAGAAGAGTCCTAGCTCTTTGCTGTGTTTTGAGTACTCTTAATTTAGCTGAGTTGGCTTCCTTTTGCATGAGAAATTGCTCAAGAATTATGCCTGCAGACAAGATAGAGTGACTGCATTGCCCCTTTGCCTCAAACCACCAGCAGGTGACATATTTCCTGATTTCCAGGAAAGGGGAGTCAGAATCACAGAACAAAGTTCATTGATGGCTGGAAAACAGCAAACAAATGTAATGATGACTCTTAATTAAGACCTGTCCTACCACTTTGAGTATGCCTATGCTATGGTTCAAGGTGGGGAATACAGGGGAAGCTTATTGCATTATTCGACTTGAAGAAAACCAGTTTTAAGCATAGAAAGATCTAGACCATAAGGCTATTTCTTTTTTTTTCTTTTCTTTTCTTTTCTTTCTTTTTTTTTTTTTTTTTTGGTTTTTTGAGACAGGGTTTCTCTGTATAGCCTTGGCTGTCCTAGAACTCACTCTGTAGACCAGGCTGGCCTCGAACTCAGAAATCCGCCTGCCTCTGCCTCCCAAGTGCTGGGATTAAAGGCATGTGCCACCACAGCCCAGCTGATGAGGCCATTTCTAAAGGAGAATTTGCTGAACAGAGATCCACAGGGAGCCATCTTTTAGCATATGTAAGAGGAGGCATTCTTTGGATAAAGATTAACCTACTTCAGAGAGTTAGCAGTAACATTTTTTTATTTGTTAGAGTATAAAATGGCATAATGAGTTCAACACACATGATGGCTCATGGCCATCTCATAAACATGAGTGTAGGAGATGTGTACTCATACACATAAAATAAATAAAATAAATCTTAAAAAAAAATTTTTTTTCATTAGAACATGTTGAAATGTCTGAAGTCTAGTCAAAAGACAGCAATGCAAAGCACCAAACTGGCAACTGCTTAGGTAGGTAACTTTTGTTTTCCTTAAAAGATATAGTACTGTTGTACAAAACAATGGGGAATTTATAGCATCCAAATGTAAAGTCACAAATAGTACTGATGATATGTAAAGTAAAGGAACAGAAGTGTGTGCTGTTATAAGATTACTGATCTATTCTTGAACTGTTAGTAATTTAAATATAGACACCTATAAGTTAACAATACATAAATATAATTTGTAGAGAAGACCTTAAGATTGAAAGAAAAAAATAGTTGAAAAAGTAAATCAGGAAGATGAAATAAATCAGCTGCAAAACCTTCAAGCTGCATTTTGTCCTGCCAGCATGATGTGCTGAGGTAAAGGTTGCACAGAAATTATGGGAGTGGCCAAGCAATGGCTGGTCCATCTTGAGACCCATGCCATGTGAGAGAGGCTACTGCCATCACTACCTGGAGGTCCAGAGTCCACAAGCTGGATGGCCCAAAGACCTAGGATAAAACAAAACATACCAGGCAATAATAATAATAATAACAGAAATGTAAATAGAGAAATTATCCAATAAAATAATAGTAAAAGTAAAGAAATGGTTACTAATCATATTCTGCTATGAATGCCAGACAGGAGACTGCCATAGTCAGAGAGGGTTCATCCAACAACTTATGGAGACAAATGCAGAGGGCCATAGTCAACTATTAGGTGGAAGAAGGAGAAGAAGGATTGTAGGTTCTGCAAGGGTCAAGAACACCACAGAAAACCCATGGAATCAATAAACCTGGACTTCTAGGGGCTCACTATTCCAACAATTAGGGAGCCTGAAGAGATCTAACCTAGGTCCTCTGCATATGTATGATAGTTGTTTATTTACCTTTGTATTTTATGGGACTCCTAACGGGGAGCATGGCTGATGCCCATGCTGATGCCCATGCTGATGCTATTGCCTACTTTTGGGACCTTCTCCTAACTGGGTTGGCAGCCTTCATACGAAGTGTGGTGCTTAGTCTTCGTTTTTTTTGTCTTTTGTTTTCGAGATTTTGCTGGGCTTAAAGGCCCGCGCCACCACTGCTTATGTGCTTAGTCTTATTGTAACTTGATATGCCTTGTTTGGTTGATATCCCAAGAGGCCTTCCCTTTTTTGATGGAATGTGGAGAAGGAGTTGATTGGGAGGAAAGACTGTGGTTGGGATGTAATATATGAGAGAATGAGTTGATCACATCAAAAAAGATGAGATAAAAATAACAGAAAGGATAATGAAAAAGCAAAGTTTAAGTGGGACCAATAGTAAGCAAATAGATTTAAACCTTCACACACCAATAATAAACTCCAGTTTGGTTGAAGCAAATTTCCACAAAGCTAGCTTCTTAGAGCAACATGATTTTATGTTCTCACATTATCTGTGCCTGAACATCAGGCGTGCTTACTTTATCAAGTTTGTGGTCATTTGCAGCCAGGACAAGATCTTCATCACGGCTTGTACTGGGAAAAGATGTACTTCCTCACCATGCGGCTGTGTGCCACATGCTGAACCTTTCAGCCTGAAAGGATGGCTTCCTATGTTTATTTTCCAGACTGTTGGCTGGCTTTTCTATGACATCAAAAGTTCATCAAATGAAAGTTTTCCAACATGGCTGCTTCTTCATAGTCAATAAGGTTTCAGAGGAACGAACTATTAAGATGATTACCAAAGGCTTATGTATGTAATATAGGTATGTAATAAGGTAATCATGTAATGACTTGAGCAAGATCACATATATATCCTATCACCCACTTCTGTGTTATTATTAGTTAGAAGCAAGCCATGAATCTTCCTTATACCCAAAGTACCTACACATACCCCACAAGCAAGTGCTAGTTCTCATGAGGCAAGAAAGAAATCCAGTTCAGTATGACATAGTAGCTTGTCTTTGAGAGCCTAACACCGGGCAGCTTATTTTAAATATATTTAAACACAGCACAATTTGGGAAAAAAATGTTTCCTGGTGATTACTGATCTTAAGTGTACAACAAAGCTTAAGCAAGGACTACATTGAAACTCTTGTAAAAATGGCCTTCCGGTTTCCATCTGTGCCCTGGAGTTGACCCTGTGCCACAGCTCTCCATACCCAAATCCCACCAGGACAGAGCTGGTCTCCCAGGAGTGCTGACACATCTGAGAGCACAGGTGAACTCACAACTTCTGCTCAAATTCCTGGCCTAGGAGGGACCTGCCCTGAGCCATCTGGACTCAGGAACTAAGGAACAGTTGGGGACAGGGTCCTTCTGGTTTCTGTCTATGCTTTGGAGTTGACCCTGTGCCACAGCTCTCCATACCCAAATTCATCCAGGAGAGAACTGGTCTTCCAAGAGTGCTGACACACAGGATTACAGGAGGGACAAGCCACAGTCAGACAGCAAGACCAGCTAACAGCATAGATAACTAGATGGCGTCATATTCTGTGGACTTTTTACGACTTTGAAGACTATCTGTCTACCTGAAGCATTTCCAAACTGTTAAGCCTTGACTACTCTCAGCCATTCCTAATTGAAATATCTCAGATATACCTTTTAATTAACTCAGGACTGTAAGTTTGCTATCTGACTCTTAACTCAAATTGCTTAATCATCTAAAAACAGTTTATAATAACAGTTATAGAAGGATAGGGTCTAAGCCTTGTATTCTTAAATGTATTATACAGGCACAATGTCTATGTAAGAGCAACAATATTAATCCCAATTTTTCTCAGTAAGTTTACACCAATGAATACTTATAATTTGTGTCAAATTCTGTACCAATGTAAGATATAGCTGTGTAATATTTTGCTCAAGAGTAAACTTGCTGGGGGCTGCAAGATAGCTCAGCGGGTAAGAGCACTGACTGCTCTTCCAAAGGTCCTGAGTTTGGATCCCAGCAACCACAGGGTGGCTCACAACCACCCATAATGGGATCTGACACCCTCTTCTGGAGAGTCTGAAGACAGCTATAGTAAATAATGCCGGAGCGAGTGGGGAGCCAGTGGGGCCAGGGCGAGAGAGGCAAGCAGAAGTCCTGAGTTCAATTCCCAGCAGCCACACACATGATGGCTCACGGCCATCTGTACTGCTACAGTGTACTCATAAAATAAATAAAATAAGTCTTAAAAAAAAGTAAACTTGCTAACCTATCCCTATTTGTCTATTTCTATAGTTTCTATGCTATTACTATATCCTCCCTTTCTTTCCACCCCCTTCCTTTTTACCTAAGAAGGATGGATAGAGAAGAGGAAAGGAAAAATAGAAATCCCTGAGTTTAAGCTCTCTAGTTCCCTCCCTGTTCAAAGCTACATTTGTAAAGTATCCCTTAAATGGCAGCCTAAAATAACCAGAACCATCCACCCCAACATAAGGAACTGGGATGATGATCTTCTTTTGTCTGCTTCCAGCTAAGTTAGGGTGAAGAATTCCCTTCTGGGGCCCAAAGGGAAATAGGAAAGTTGGCTTTGTCAAAGGAGAGATAGCTGGCATCATTTGCCTTCCAGTCTCTGTGTCCTGAGAAAGTTCATTGCTTAGCTGACATCTTGACTATGGCAGTCTTAATGGCTCGATAGGTAAGTTAGCTGTTCTGGAAAAGTTCTGGAAGCAAGTCTTTAAAAGAAGCAGCTTCAATGTAGTTGAAGTACAGAGGGAGTTAAGCGCGAAGGTCCCAGAATCTCAGCATCCTGGAGTGTGAATCTTTTCAGTGCTTTCTTTCTCTCTTTCATCCTGCAGTATACGGAACTTAAAAGCAACATATAGTTCTGTAAAGACATTCACATGGAGAGTGCAGGGTGCACAGATTGGTCAATGAAGATCAATAAAGAAAGACGACTGCCTTTCCTCAGGTTAGTTTGATCACGTAATCAAATCACAATATAACTATGTATACATGCCCTCATAAAGGATGGTACGTAATAACAAGTTATGAGAAATTTGTACCCAATAAGTATTATTGTGTGTGTATAGACATTTTATTCTCAGCCAGTTCTAGAGCTGTCTCCATATACAGAGACATAAACATCACCACATACACATCACTTATTTTATTGATCATGTTAGTCTCCTGCTGTCATGATTTTTATTATCTTGGAAGGAGCCCACAGCTTTTCTTCTCCTGTGGAAACATAGGCATAACTCCTCCCCCAGCATAACACATTTCCCATCTTCCATCTGATGTCAGTATATCCTTAATTTAAACAGGCTGGTTTAGTTCAATAGTTCTTTCCATAGTCCAATGTCTTTCAGCAGCTGTAGTGTTTTGTTCATTGGCATTTAAAAATCTCAAGGTTAACAAAGCACTATGTAATCTACCTTTTGGGGTACTTGTTGATTCCTTTTGCCTATTAAGCATCTCCTTTAAAGTTCGATTAGATCTCTCCACTATCACTTGTCCTGTGTAATTACAGAAGCAGCCCTTTCTGACGCTAATGCCCGCTGAAATCCTGAATATGTGTCTATAGTATGGTGCACATATTTCCATTTGCCAAACTGTAAAATGGAAGATATTCATTTGCCAAATGTCATTTCTTTGGGTACCCTTAGGGTTAGTTCCTGTAGGTAATGGAGTTTGGTTATATAATGAGCAAGTAGGACATTGCCTCACAATTTCCTTCTTGCCAAGTGATAGAAAATTCTTTCTTTAAACCTTTGCTGTTAACATTGTGTATTATGGAATTCTGAAGCCTCTAGTACACTTCCTATTACTAGCTGGTCAGTTTCATTATTACCTTGCGCCAGAGGGCCTGGCAGGCCTGTATGGGATCTTATGTGTGTTATATGTAGTGGATAACTCCTATTTCTGATCATTTGTTGTAGCTGAATAAATAGTGAATTCAATGTAAAACAATCCTTTTTGCATATTGAGAGTCAGTTTCTATATTAAGAGACTCTTGAAAATCTGCCAACACCACGATTATTGCATATCACTTTTGAACTGATTTACAGGGACTCTCAGCCACTTACATCTTCTGATTTATATCCTGCCTTTCCTGACTTACTGGCATCAGTATAAAATGTAGATATTAGAGTTCCCTTTATTATATGAGGGAGAATCCAATTAGCTCTTTTCATGAACTCAAACCACTTGCTTTTAGGATATGTGTTGTTAATCTTTCACAAGAAGTTACTGCATGCTCTTTGCTGATATTCATAACAAGAGAAGGTTCACAGGAAGTCATCTGAGTACTGACTCTTTCCAAGTTCCCAGCCCTTCCCAGGAGATCTGAATTAGCATCAAAATACAAACAACCCCAGGGCTATCCCCAGCAGGTGCACACCTCAGCCCCCTCCTCAGATTTAGCTGCTGCTCTGTAGTTTCTGTCCAAGTCTCTCCCAGCACTTCATATTCCCACCATCTTCAAGTCCTGACTGCTTAAGTGCCCACGCTCTACATTTCTGTGGCTTAGAGGTCCAGGTGCCTTTTTTTTCTTTTTGGTTCTCTTATCTAGAAAATCATCACAGTAATTGCAATCCACAATTATAATGAAAACTGAATGAAGCACCAGAACCCTGCATACACAGAGCATTCAAATAAGAAACATTAACCTATAATTGTAAACTTTAGAATATGACTGTATTTTTCTTATTTCCTTTTCTCAAGTAATTCAAAATTTGCTGTTCTCTATTTTGCTGAATGCAAACTGAAGGGAAAAATGGATTGGAATGTTTAAACACCTTTACCTTGTAACATTCTTTACGTTTTATGTTTAAAAAATGAACAAATAAACAAAAAATGACCTTCAGCTTAGCAGAACGTATTCAGTTACAAAAACTATGGGTTTTTTTTCGTACAAAGAGAGATGCTGTAAAGAGCAAGATCATAGAGTAGAGTTGCTGTTGTTGTGAAGGGAGTTTTACAGATGCTTCCAATATATTGTCACATAAACACAGAAAGAAACATAAATTAAGACCTGAGCCATTGCTTAGACCTGAAAAACAAGAAAAGGTTTCATTGAAGAAGTTAGATTTAAGATGAACCTTAAAGAATCTAAGTAAAACATTATAAGAAGAAAGCATGAACCTCTGGTCTCCATCTGCATCCTGGAGTTAACCCTGTAGCTTAGCTCTCCTTACCCAAATTCCACTAGGAGTACTGTCACTCCTAAGTTCACAGATGAGACGAACACTTTTGCCCCAATAACTGGCCAAAGAGGGTCCTGCTATGGGACCACAGGGTACAAGAATTGCAGAACAACTTCGAACAGGATCCTTCCAGTCTCCATCTGCGCCCCAGAGTTAGCCCTGAGGCACCCAAATCTCCATACCCAAATCCCACCCAGAGAGAGCTGGTCTCTGAGGAGTTCTGACATACCCAAGATCACAGGCTCATAAGCTCACAGGAAGGGCAGGTTTCAATTAGACAGAGCAAGACCAATTAACACCAGAGATAAACAGATGGCAAGTTGCAGAACCTAAGCAACAGAAACCAAGGCTACTTGGCATCATCACAACCCAGTTCTCCCACTAGACAAGCAAGTCCTGGATACCCGAACACACCAGAAAAGCAAGATTTGGATTTAAAATCACATCTTATAATGATGATATAGGACTTTAAGAAGAATATGAGTAACTCCCTTAAAGAAATACATGAGAACGCAGGTAAGCAGGTCGAAGCCCTTAAAGAGGAAACACAAAAATCCCTTCAAGACATACAGGAAAACACAACAAAAAGGTGAAGGAATTGAACAGAACCATTCAGGATCTAAAAATGAAAATAGAAACAATAAAGAAATCACAGAGGGAAACAACTCTGGAGATAGAAAACATAGGAATGAGATCAGGAGTCATTGATATAAGCATCACCAACAGAATACAAGAGATTGAGGAGAAAAATCTCAGGTGCAGAAGATACCATAGAAAACACTGACACAATAGTCAAAGAAAATGCAAAAAGCAAAAAGATCCTAACCAGAAACATCGAGGAGATCCAGGACACAATGAGAGGACCAAACCTAAGGATGATAGGCATAGAAGAGAGTGAACATTCCCAACATAAAGTGCCAGTAAATATCTTCAACAAAATTATAAAAAAAAAAAAACAACCCAAACTTCTCTAACTTAAAGGAAGAGATGTCTGTGAATATGCAAGAAGCCTACAGAACTCCAAATAGACTGCCCCAGAAATTCCTCCCATCGCATAATAGTCAAAACACCAAATGCATGAAACAAAGAAAGAATATTAAAAGCAGTGATGGAAAAAGGTCAAGTAACATATAAATGCAGACCTATCAGAATTACACCAGAGTTCTCACCAGAAACTTTATAAGCCAGAAGATCCTGGGGAGATGTCATACAGATCCTAAGAGCCATAAATGCCAGCCCAGGCTACCAAGATATAGCAGACAAAACCAAATTTAAACAATATCTTTCCACAAATCCAGCTCTACAAAAGATAATAGATGGAAAACTCCAACAGACAGACAGAAACTACACCCCAGGGGGGAAAAAAAAAACAAGAAGTTAATCTTCTCACAACAAAACTAAAGAAGAAGGTGATACAAACATAATTCCACCTCTAACAACAAAAATAACAGGAAGCAACAATCACTTCTCCTTAATGTCTCTTAACATCAATGGACTCAGTTCACCAATAAAAAGACATAGATTAACAGACTGGATACATAAACAGGATCCAGCGTTTTGCTGCATACAGGAAACTCACCTCAATGACAAAGACAGATACCACCTCAGAATAAAAGGCTGGAAAACAATTTTCTAAGCAAATGGTCCCAAGAAACAAGCTTGAGTAGCCATTCTAATATCAAATAAAATTAACTTTCAACCAAAAATTATCAAAAAAGATAAGGACACTTCATTCTCATCAAAGGAAAAATCTACCAAGATAAACTCTCAATTCTGAACATCTACACTCCAAATGCAAGGGCACTCACATTCCTAAAGGAAACTTTACTAAAGCTCAAAGTACATATTGTACCTCACACAATAATGGTGACATATTCCAACACCCACTCTCATCAATGGAAACAGAAACTAAACAGAGACATAGTGAAACTAACAGAAGTTATGAACCAAATGGATTTAGGAGATATATATATATAGAACAATTCATCCTATAGTAAAAGAATATACCTTCATTTCAGCACCTCATGGTACCTTCTCCAAACTAACCATATAATCCATTACAAAACAGGCCTCAATAGATACAAATAGATTGAAATAATTCCTTGCATCTTATCAGATCACCACAGACTAAGGCTGGTCTTCAATAAAAATAAAACAACAGAAAGCCTACATGCACACGGAAGCTGAGCAACACTCTACCCAATGATAACTTGGTCAAGGAAGAAATAAAGAAATTAAAGACTTTTTAGAATTTAATGAAAAATGAAAGCAAAAAATACACAAACTTATGAGACATAATGAAAGCAATTCGAAGAGGAAAACTCATAGCTCTGAGTCCCTCCAAAAAGAAGCTGGAGAGAGTATCACATAGTGCATTATCACATCTTATGAAGGACACTAATCTAAAGGTAGACCTTTAATCATGATTACTATGTACAAATATCTATTCAAGGTGTCTTGTATAGGAAGCAGCAAGATCAATGATATTTATTTGAGTTATTCAGCCATGAAAACAAGCAGAACTGTATAATTTTCAGGGAGAAAGGTCAAGCTGGAAAACTGCATGTTAAGGGGAATGAGCCAGATGCAAAAAGGCAAGGCTCACATGTATTCTCTCATACTTTTATTTAATGAAAGTATAATGGAGACTACTAGAGAAGAGGATCAAAGGGTAGAAGAGATTGTGGAGGGTAATGGTGAAGATGGGCATGATTAATATAGATTAGATGCATTTCTGAAATTTTCACAATAGAACAATTATACAAGTATGCACTAATAAAATTATATTTCTTTAAATAAATGTTAAACTAAAACACAGAGTTCTTGACAGATAATTTTATCACTATTAAAATGATAATATAAGAGTGGCTCAGGTTCCTTCCTGTCTCTCTGGGCTGATGTTCTGAGCAGACCTTGGGTGCAAGCTCTGCAGCCAGTCCCAGAACACCCAGAGGAAGCTCCACTCCCAGGCGCTCTGACACTCTCAGGATCAGAGGTGAGGAGGACCCAACATCTGTCCCAACACCTGGTGTAACTGGAACCAGCGGGACCAGGCACACAGGAACTCCGCCAGCAGAGTGGCTCGGGTTCCTTTCAGTCTCTCTGGGCTGGTGTCCTGAGCAGACCTTGGGCCCAGGCTCCACAGCCAGTCCCACAACACCCAGAGGAAGCTGCTGCACTCCTAGGTGCTCCAACAAGCCCAGGGTCACAGGATCCCAGAATCACAGGGTCACAAAGACTGCCTGACTCTAAGGAGTTCTCATACAACCAGGATCACAGGAAGGACTGACTCCAGTCAGAATTAGAATTAGCAAGGGCAGGTAGCACTAGAGATAACCAGATGGAGGGGGGGGGGGGGGGGGGGGGGGGGATAAGCATAAGAAAATAAGCAGCACAAACCAAGGTTACTTGGCATCATCAGAACCCAATTCTCCCACCATAGCAAGTCCTAGACACACCATCACACCAGAAAAGCAAGATTCAGCTCAAAAATCACTTCTCATGATGATGATGCAGGACTTTAAGAAACACATAAAGAGCACCCTCAAAGAAATACAGGGGAACACAGGTAAACAGCTAGAAGCCTTTAAAGAGGAAACACAAAAATCCCTTAAAGGACTACAGGGAAACACAATCAAACAGGTAAAGGAAATGAACAAAACTATCCAGAATCTAAAAATGGAAATAGAAACAATAAATCAGAAAGAGAGACAACCCTGGAGATACAAAACCTAGGAAAGAAATCAGGAGTCATAGATGCAAGCATCACCAACAGAATACAAGAGATAGAAGAGAGAATCTCAGGGGCAGAAGACACCATAGAAAACATTGACACAACAGTCAAAGAAAATGCAAAAAGCAAAAAGCTCCTAACTCAAAACATCCAGGAAATCCAGGACTCAATGAGAAGACCAAACCTAAGGATAATAGGTATAGAAGAGAGTGAAGAGTCCCAA
>JADRCD010144883.1:16174-35769 GCA_019843815.1 Montemys delectorum
ATGAGGGCTGTTTACCCTGTCTTGGAAGAGCTATTATTCCACATAGCATGTCCTTTTCCTGGGCAGTAATTTGTCTGCAGATGAAATCAGCAATTTCTACTCTATGCCAACTTTGCCAAGATAAACAACCTTGCCTGGAGGTGAAGATGCTGATTTCAAAACTACATGTTACACTTTGCTTCCTCTTTTATTTACAATGATAACTAATTTAGGCTCAAGGATGCTTTTGGTTTAGTGGAGTATCTTTGTACTCTTCAACTAAAAGTAAAAAGTTACATATATTAAAAAAAAGCAGTTCTCATTAAGTCTAATGACTACCTTACTCACAGTGCTTTTCAATTTATTCCCCATAGGATATCTTCCAGACATTACTATTTTTCAGTCCATGTATATGAATGCATTCCTGTGTTATTATCTTCAGGAACACCATTCACTTCCTTTGGGTCAGGCCTTTGGCTGGTTCAAAACTCACCAATTAGATGAGTTTGGCTGACCTTAGGGGATCATCTTCCTGCTTCCCCCGTTCTGACATTATAACTTGGTATTACAATGAAACAGCATTAAAACAGAAGGCTTTTTAAATTTTTAATTGTGTATAGGCAGTGGGTATGCATAAGTGAGTGCAGGTACCTGCAGAGGCCAGAGGCATAGCATTCATCTGAAACTAGAATTACAAGTATGTGTGAGTTGCTCAGTGTAGATATTGAGAGTCCTTTGAAAGATCAGTGAGCTCTCTTAACTGATGACCAATCTCTCCCCAAAATTTCCTGAGGGTATCTGAAGTATAGGTCCTCATGCTTGCATGGCAAGCACATTGTCACCTGAGCCATCTTCACAGCCACAGATCAAACTTTGAATTTTATTCCTACGATTTAAGTAGCTGAATGATATAAGTCATATTTCCTAGACTTTTTGTGTACTAGTGTTCACCAATATATCAATGCATAGTACTATCTTGAGTATTAAACAAGATGATTCATGTAAAGCAGGGAGCACAATATTTATAATATTGCAGATGACCCACAAAAACTCTTATATTGATAAAATTGCTTTTTAGCTTTTGTGCTAGGTCTTGTGACAGGTGCTGGTAATAAATGGCAGTGTAGTAGATGTGAATTAAATATCATAGATAGCAGATAGATGAGATGACATCTTAAAATCCTATGATGGTAAGCCAATATACTTTAACTGATTCAATCTCTTTGTAGTTAGTTAAGATGAGAAATGAATAGAAACACAATTGGAAGCTGGTTAAGGAAATGCAATGTCTCATCAATTCAAAGTGGGAATGTTAGCCAATCTGATATTCAGTATAGGATCTCAAGTACAGTGGAGCATGCTGGCTGATCATTTTATAGTAGAGTACCAAAGATTTAGAATTTCCTTTGGTACATATTAAAATCTAGAAAGGAAAATAATATATTTCAAAGGCTATTCATTTTGAATATGATACCATATTGTGAACTGTCCTGTTTAACAGACTTACGGAGTAGCTATGGTTTCCACAGAAACAAGACTAAATCCTTCCTTTAAATACAATCCCAGAGGATTTAGTAGGCCTGCAAAATGTGGCATGCATTGTCAAAACGTTTCTTCTGCTGACAGATGAAGGCAACATTTGTTGCTCTGTCAAGCTGTCCTAGTGTGGCACAAAGCTCTTGAAATTTCAGTTGAGATTTCTACAGGATGCATCTTCCTTGATTCTAACTCATATTTTTACCACAGCGTTCTGCAGATAGGCAACCCAGCCCTCCAGACAGTTTAAGCCAGCCCTCTTACATGTACTGTGCAGGGTACTTTTAACAGGGAAGTTCTTCACATGCGCAGTTTATTTCCATATTCTCTTTCACAGCTGACATTTCATAAGCAATGGCATGTCATTCTCATTCTGAACTCAGCATTATTCCTTTTCATTTTATCAGTTTTTATTTGCTCAAAAAACACACCAAATTTCTTGGAAATTTAACTGAATCATTACCAGAAAGCTCTTGAGTTCAGGTGACTTACTATAAATCAGGATAAAGGTAATGATTGACCCTTGTTACTGGGAAGATGTGAAATTCACAGAGGGTGACTTCAAAAGATAAAAATTCAAGTGTAATATTCTATGTTAAGGTGAAATGCCAAAATTAGTTATAAGTGATTAGTTTCTATATATTAGCAATAAAAATTCTTTGTTTTAAAAAATATGTGTGTGAGTGTTTTGCCTGCATATATGTCTATTCTCTATGTGTGTATCTCGTACAGAGGGAGGTCAGAAGAGGGTAATCTTTTTGATTGTCATGACAGCTGGTCTAACCACTGTGACACAATCACTAAGAATTTCTTGTGGCATAGAGAGATGGCTCAGTGCTTAAGAGTCCTTGCAGTTCTTACAAAGAGCTGCGTTTGATCCCCAGCAGCCACAAGATAGATCACAATCATCAATAATATCTATATGGCAGAGGTTTACTTTGAATTCCTGATCCCCTTGTTTCTACCTCCTAAGCAACGACACTACAGTTGTGCCTGTTTCTTCCTGAAAGTATTTCCATTTCACAGTTCATGAAAATGAGGATCTGAATCTGGCAGCTTTAGTCACAAACCTTTACCTGGGGTCATCTTCTATTTATACTGACTTTAGTCTATAATTGCATTATAGAATATTGTGTTTTTCCTCATGTTTAAATAGTAAATGTGAATGTGAGCTTCACATTTCAATTCTATTATTTTTATTGGCAGAGTGTGACTTTTAACCAATAGTATTTTGAAAACTTTTAATCAAAAGTGAGTAAGAATAAGATGAAAGAAACAATATAGCCTTTGGTTGATACAATCTCTTTCCTTGCAGAATGGGGATCCCACTAAAGCTAGGGACATTGACCTCTAGCTCCAGGGTTCAAGAATTTCTCCTGTGTATGACTCACCAGTAGTTGGAATTATGGGTGTGTGTCACATGAACTTTTTTTGAGCAAGATAATTCTGACAGTGAGGTAAGAAGAAAGTTACCTCGTCCACATTGGAAATTAATTATAACATAAAAACAAAACATTAAACCAGGCAGTGGTGATGCACGCCTTTAATCCCAGCACTTGGGAGGCAGAGGCAGGCAGATTTCTGAGTTTGAGGCCAGCCTGGTCTACAGAGTGAGTTCCAGGACAGCCAGGGCTACACAGAGAAACCCTGTCTCAAAAAGCCAACAAAACAAAACAAAACAAAACAAAACAACCAATTATAGTCATTTTAACCTCATGGTTAAAAACCTTTTCTTTCTCTGACAATCATGCTTCCTTGTTTTTAGAACTCTAGTTCCCCACAATCTTAGAGGACTTTACACATCAGGATTATGTAGATAAAATACTGAGTGATCTGGGACAGCCCAAAGGCTGGATTAACATGAGTTTCTTAACTTTCCATGGAAGGCAAAAAAATGTAGGCTTGTTTCACTTTGCTAATTTTTAGATTAAGCCCCTGTTGGGGTTTGAAGCCTTGAGGGCTATGTACATAAAAGACTCATACCCAGTGAACTTGGATCTTAATGATAATTTTGCTGGAGTAAATTTTCTAAACCATTCATGCTATAACATGTCAGTTGAAGCTTCACTTTGTGACTTTTCTGAATTTTTGCATTTCTTCAATCAAAGTCATCTCATAACTGCTGTCTAGAAGAAAATCTGGACAAGTTACTAACTCTGTTTTACTTTAGTCTTTCTGTGTAATAGCTTCAGTAAGTGTAGTACAACACAGTACTATATGTAATAAAGTCAAGCACACCTTACTTTATTAGTGATTAAAATTCTAAGCAGAATCCAAAGACAGATTCTATTTGAGTTCTTTTCAGTAGATGGTAGACTCATTTGCTCTTTCATGCGTATGATAAAGTAAACAATAAAACAAACACATTCTTGTGAGTTTCTGTCAATTTTTTTGGGTGCAAATTTATGAGTAACAGCAAAACAAAAGACCAGTCACCACCATGGAGGTCATTACATAACAAAATTCAGCAAAGGGTAAGGGTTGACAAAAAAGAAAAGCAGATTTCTGAAGTAGGCTGGGATTTATGTGTGTGTGTTTGTGTGTGTGTATTTTGGGGTGTTAATGTGTTTAATGACATTATATTTCATGTTAAAAATCTCTTAAGCTCAAGTTGCTAAAATTTTTCAATGCAGACAACTTAAAATCTTTTGAGCTGATCTATTCTGTATTCTTATCACAACGCTAAAATTTCCTTCAGAAGTAGGCCAAGGATTTAGCATTTGTAATCTCCTAAGGGGAAGTCAACAATGCATTTACAGAAAACACTCTTGAAACCCCTCTTGGCTGTATTTTTTCCTGCATGTGCCAACCAAGAACTAAATATAGATCTCAGGGCTGAAGCTTTCACTACCTTCCATGGCAAAATAGGTATCTTTGCTCTTAGCTTCCAATTCTTCTGACAATTTTAACTGAATTTCCAGAAAGACTTCAGAAAATGAATAAGTTGGATCTGTAATTAGATTATGCATTAATCTTTATGATTTTCCACTATCAGAATGTTCTCTAAATACTGAGAAACATCTGGTCACAATGTGGCTCAAATAAGACACTAATGATCCTTTTGAAATGTGAATCAGTTAAAGATTTCAGGAAACCAAAAGATCATATAATGTAGGATAAATAGCTCCTGGAGAAATACAGATTCCAGATATGATTTGAAAAACTAATTTTCAAAAATTTGTATATGAAATATTACAATTAAAAGTCTAACCTGTGGAAGGCTGTGAAACATTATGGTACTACTTAGGAATCATAATGGTTTCAGCACCTCCATTGCCCAGAGGAATTGGCTGGCAGCTCACTCTCTGAATTAAAATGTCTCTGAGGCTTTATAACTACTCTTTCTGTATCTAAGCCATACTGAAGGCTAGAAGAAGGAACCACCATGTAGGAAGCTTTAAAGAAAAGAAAATAAACTAAATTTGGTATTGGTTTCACTATGCAGCAGTGTGCTAGGCAGTTTGCCAGTAAGCATTCCCTGAATGCTTTCATAATCATTGTTCAATCTTTGCAAAGCCTCCCTCCATGAACATTCAGGGACCCTTGGGTAGATTCTCTTTTGGGGGTGGGATTCGAGACAGGGTTTCTTTGTATATAGTCCTGGCTGTCCTGGAACTCACTCTGTAGACCAGGCTGGCCTTGAACTCAGAAATCTACCTGCCTCTGCCTCCCACGTGCTAGGATTAAAGGCGTGTGCCACCACTGCCTTGGGCAGATTCTTATTGCTTCCTACCTGTCTTGTTCAGTGCATTTGATATGAAACTTTCTTGATATCCTCTCATCCAGGCCTTCTCCTTCAACAATGTCTTACTAGGTGGCAGTTTCATCAAGGCTTTGAAGGGGTTAATATATATTAAGGGAGGGGAGGAGAGGGCAGATATGGGATGGGAGGTTTGTGGAGGGGTAATCAGGAAGTGATGTATCATTTTAGATGTAAATGAATGGAATGATTAATAATAATAAAAAAATTGATAAAAGGAAAGGAGAATTTCCTAACCATGCCTTTCAATCAGTTGATTTCCAGATGCTAAGAAGCTGCTCATTAACCAAATTTATTCAGTATTGGAATAATAATCGTATCTGTTTCTTTCCATGCAAATATTGTTTTCTTTCTTTAGCTAGATTCATAGTCTGTACATTTCAATTTCTTATTCTTCAGAGTTCTTAAATGTGGCTATATGGTATTTTGGATATTTTGAAATATTTTTTGATGTTTTTAAAAGTTGTTCTTTGGGAATTACCATGGGACCCTTTTGACCAACAACTCAATTGAATGCAACCCAAACATGCCACTGGAACCCTCACCTGGCGCAAGTGATGGCCAATTTAAGACGCAGTATTACCCATTTCTCAGAGTCCTCATTAGGATCACCTCCATAGATTCCAGCAAGTTTCCCCACCGCCTTCAAAGCCCCACAGTTACAACTCTCTTTTCCTGTGCCCTCTCCCTCTCTACAACACTCCCATAAGATCTCCTCTTTCCTGTCCCTATGGGTCCTTAGTACAATTGTAAAATTCATTTTATTTTTCTGTCCCAGGAAGATTGATGCATTGCACCTCTTAATCTCAGACTTCTACTCTTTATCTCTCCTCTCTGGAAATTCATTCTAATCTAGCTCCCCCTTATTCTCTGACTTCAGTTGCCTCTGCTGACTTGCACTGGACTGCATGAGCTCATAAACTAACTCAACTCCCCTACACTCACTGCACTGTCTCCCAAGTGACTCACTTTCAAATATGGCTGCTCTTAAAAAGCCTCGCTTTCTCTGCTGTTCTTGTGTGAGTTGGGCATATCCTATGTCTGACTCATTCTGTCAAATCTTTCTCTGATTCATCACTTTGCACCTCAGATGTCGTTTTCAAACATGTTCCTTTCCTTCTACAAATTAACTTTACCTTTCTTATTAGGGATTAAAGGTGTGTCATTCTATATCTGTATTCCATATCCCCATGTGTATGTATGTACATATATGTATATGAATACATATATATGTATATACATTTATATGCATATATAGGCATATCTGTATTCCAGCCAGAGGGATTAAAGGTGTGCCATTCCAGCTGGATTATATGGATCTAGAAGTGCTTTGGATGTGATCCTATGCCACAGCAGCCATGTTACTTGATTAAAATGCCTCTACACTCCTATGTTCTCTTTTGTACTCTGAAGGCTCACAAAAGAGAAATGTGGGAACCAAACCAGTCACACATCTTTGAATTTATATTCTGTCCTACCTGAAAAATATACTAGGCCCTAGAAGCATAGAATTCTTGTATTTTATTGTATATTTTATTTATATACATTTCAAATGTTATCCTCTTTCCCAGTTTCTCCTCTGAAAACTTCCTATCCTATTCTCCCCCCCCCCCCCGCTTCTATTAGGGTTGCTCCCCCAATCACTCACCCAGTCCCACCTCACTGCCTTGGCATTCCCCTACACTGTGGCATTGAGCCTTCACAGGATCAAGGGCCTCTCTTCCTGTTGGTGCCAGATGAGGCTGTCCTCTGCTACGTATAGCTGGAGCCATGGGTCCCTCCATGTGTACTCTTTGGTTGGTGGTTTAGTCCTTGGAAGCTCTAAGTGGTCTAGTGGGTTGATATTGTTGTTCTTCCTATGGTGTTGCAAACCACACCAGCTCCTTCAGTCCTTTCTCTAACTCCTCCATTGGGATCCCTGTGCTCAGTCCAATGGTTGGCTTTGAGCATCTGCATCTGTATTGGTCAGGCTCTGGCAGAGCCTCTTAGGAGACAGCTATATTAGGCTCCTATTAGCAAGCACTGCTTGACATTTGCAATAGTGTCTGGGTTTGGTGTCTATATATGGGATGGATCCCCAGGTAGGGCAGTCTCTGGATGGCCTATCCTTCAGTCTTTGCTCCACACTTTGTCCCCATATTTCCTTTAGTCAGGAGCAATTCTGGATTAAAAATTTGGAGATGAGTGGGTGGCCCCATCCCCCAACTGGGGGTCTTACCTAGCTTCTAGATAGGGTCTCTACAGGTTCTCCCTCCACTTTGTTACATACTTCAGCTAATGTCATCCCTGTTGAGTACTGGGCTCCTCTTGCTTTCCTAGCATCTGGGACTTTCTGGTGGCTACCCAACTTCACTATACCCCATTGCAACATACCTTTGTTCAGTTTCCTGACCCTCTGTGAATCATCCCTGTTTCCTCTCATACCTGATCCTGCCCCCTTCCTCCCTCTCCCTCCTTTCTTCCTCTTAAGTCCCCTGCCCTAAACTCTATCTTCCATGAGTATTTTGTACCCCTTCTGTGAAGGACTGAAGCACCCCCATTTTGGCTTTCCTTCCTTTTGAGCTTCATATGATCTGTGAGTTGTATCATGGTTATTTTGAGCTTTGGGGTTAATATCTACTTATAAGTGAATATGTGCCATGTGTGTTCTTTTGTGACTGGGTTACCTTACTCAGGATGATATTTTCTAGTTCCATCTATTTGCCTGTAAATTTCATGAAGCCCTTGTTTTTAATAGCTGAGTAGTATTCCATTGTGTAAATGTACCATATTTTCTGTATCTATTCCTCTGTTGAAGGAAATCTGGGTTGTTTCCAGCTTCAAGCTTATAAATATGGCTGCTATGAGCATAGTGGAGTATGTGTCCTTATTACATGTTGGGGCATCTTCTGGGTGTATGCCCAGGAGTGGTATAGCTGGGTCCTCAGGTAGTAGTATGTCCAATTTTCTGAGGAACCTCAAGAACGATTTCCAGAGTGGTTGTACCAGGCTTGCAGTTCCACCAGCAATGAAGGAGTGTTCCTCTTTATTCACATCCTCACCAGCATCTGCTGTCACCTGAGCTTTTGATCTTAGCCATTTTGACTTGTGTGAGGTGGAATCTCAGGGTCGTTTTGGCTCAGGATGCATTTCCCTGATAACTAAAGATGTTGAACATTTCTTTATGTGCTTCTTGGTCATTTGATATTCTTCAGTTGAGAAAGCTTTGATTAGCTCTGTACCCCATTTTTAATAGAGTTATTTGGTTCTCTGGAGCATAACTCTTGAGTTCTTTGTATATATTGAATGTTAACCCTCTATCAGATGGAGGATTGGTAAAGATCTTTTCCAATCTGTTGGTTGCCGTTTTGTCCTATTGACAGTGTCCTTTGCCTTACAGAAGCTTTGCAATTTTATGAGGTCCCATTTGTCAATTCTTGATCTTAGAGCACAAGTCATTGGTGTTCTGTTCAGGAAATTTTCCCCTGTGCCCATGTGTTCAAGGCTCTTCCTCACTTTCTCTTCTATTAGATTCAGTGTATCTGGTTTTAAGTGGAGGTCCTTGATCCATTTGGACTTAAGCTTTGTACAAGGGCAAGATCCCATTCAGTCAAACTTCCAACTTATAGAAATAAATTTAAAAAAAAAATCTAGAACTGGGTGTAATGTTGCATACTAGCATTTTTTACAAAAATTTAATTTAATTTAACTTTATCCCAGCATTTCAGCGGCAGTCATAGGGGCTTGTCTAAGTTTGAAGCCAAACTTATCTTAAAACTGGGTTTCAGGACAACCAATCTTAGGCAGTGAAGGAAATCATCAAACAGAGGGCTGGTAAAAGGCAGGGCTAGCTCTCTTGCTTTTATGACTTCAGGCCAGCTGTCCTAATTAACTAGGTGGCAGGGGAGAGCAGGAGAGGGCGTTACCCCCAACCCTCTCGACCACAATGTAGATAAGTTGCAAGACCAACTCTCCCCTACCCTCAGCCAAGAGACAGCACACCTGCTCCCCTCAACCAGGTCTAGCTCTACTGTGCTGCCCAGGTGAGGTACAGGACCGACTCTCTTGAGAGTTGCAGCTGCCAATGAACAGTGCCAGCTCACACACTCTCATAAACCCGATGTAAGTTCTAACCGCTGTAGGTGTCCAGGGGAGAAGGAGTTTTTTTTTTTTTTTTTTTTGGTTATTTTTAAGATAGTATTCTAATTACACCATTTACCCTTCCCCTTCCCTCCTTCCTACTATTCCCATATACCCCTTTCTCTTTCAAATTAATATAGATACAAAAACAATTGGATGAAACAATACTTCACAATATATTTTTTGAGGACTTTAAGATTAACATAATATGGATGATAAGGAAAAATAAACTTTGGATTTTTAGAGAATTGTCTTTCTTCAACGTATTTAACATTGCCTATTCAATCATATCATTGCACTCAAGCAGCAATCCCAAATATTATACTTATCATAAAATATTTTTAAAATAATTTGAATGGGGAAAGGAAGAAGGCTTTTTTTGCAGTTCAGTGTCTAGGATGGTTTCAGTTTGGTCAGATGTAGAGATGAGGATTCAGTCACGTCAATCAGTTTCATGGCACTGTTGACATGAGGATATAACATGTGAGAAAAGGTACAAGTTATGGAAGAATAAAACTCTTATAGCTTAAGAAAACAGTCTGGTAAATTGGAATTCAATTCCATCAAGAAATGCTTGATTTCATATACTCCAAGACTGAAATGAGAGTTCAGGTAAATATATACAAATGAATGTCATATATTCAATAAATGTATTAAATTACTTCCCATAATCTGGCTGGCACTAGGGGTAAATAGACCCAAGGTATAGTTCTTGCACTGAAAATATGTATCAGATATACTTTCAGGCTTTTAAATTTTTCCTATCAGAGGCCAAGTTAGAGCTGATACTGTTGTGAGAGGTGGAGGTTTTAGGTAAAGCCCATTTGGTTTATGAGTGATAATGGGTGATCATTTGGAAATGTGTTTACATGGTATAATGGAACATTATTCAGAGGACCAGGTTACTTGCTTATAGGGTGTATTTCATTTCAGACAATAAAATATAATTGATAAACACAATGTTTTTAGTAAGTCACTATAGAGGTTGTCTTAGTCAGGGTTTCTATTCCTGCAAAAACCATCATGACTAGAAGCAAATTGTGGAGGAAACTGTTTATTCAGCTTGCATTTTCCACATTGCTGTTCATCACCAAAGGAAGTCAGATCTGGAACTCATGTATGTCAGGAGCAGGAGCTGATGCAGATGCCATGGAGGCATGTTCCTTACTGGCTTGCTTCCTCTGCCTTGCTCAGCTTTCTTTCTTATAGAACCCAAGACTACCAGCCCAGGAATGGCACCACCCACAATGGGTCCTCCTCCCTTGATCATTAATTGAGAAAATGCCTTACAGCTGGATCTCATGGAGGCATTTCCTCAACTGAAGCTCCTTTTTCTGTAATGACTCCTGCTTGTGTCAAGTTGACACACAACACCAGCCAGCACAGAGGTAATTACATTATGGATAGGAAAGTATCCTGTAAAGCATTTTAATCCAATGGTTGGAACCTCTCCTACTTAACTTCTCAATGGCTCTTCAAAATGCTCCTTTGAGCCACAACATTGACCCAAATGTGTACTGAAATGTAATGAAAGTCACTGCTAATTTCACTCTGAAGAACCCATGTTTTCCATCATAATACAGTTCGAAGTATTTTGTATGGTCATGGAGAGGTGCTAGATTATATCTACATCAACCTCCCACTATTTTAATATCTTCCTGCTGTCTGTGCTGGACTTCTTCTGAGAGCCCAACTCTTTTACACAGGAGAGCGTTCTGTATCAAAATAAGCCTTGGTTCCAAGCAAACTGCTGGGCCCTCGGTTGGGGTGGGTATAGCTTCCCTTGCAATTCTTTTCAAAAACATTCTCCAACTACTTACCCTTTTTTGTTTTTTTTTTTTCCGAGACAGAGTTTCTCTGTGTAGCCCTGGCTGTCCTGGAACTCACTCTGTAGACCAGGCTGGCCTCGAACTCAGAAATCCACCTGCCTCTGCCTCCCAAGTGCTGGGATTAAAGGCATGTACCACCACCGCCCAGCTCTACTTACCCATTTTCTTCGGGAGGATTCAACTCAAAATATTAGAAAATATTCTATCCTTCTTATGGTCTAACATGGTTCCAATTTTTCTAAATCCATTTATAATTTTCAGTTTTATAAGTCTGGGTATACTCATGTTGTTGTGTAATTCCTCTAGAAAATTTTAATCTTGTGGAATAAAAACTGTCTTCAGTAACCACAATTTCACTTCCCATCTTTCCACTACAGTTGGTTTAAAAATACTTTATGATAAGATAGATATTAAGGTTAGTATTTGTACAAAAGTTATATGACTGAGTAGATAATGTTTGAAAGTTGAAGAATATAAAAAAGTGTCATATATTAATTTGAATAAATGAGTGAGTGAATAAATAATAACTTCATTACTTTATTAGCTCAATGATATACTGAAGAAGAAATGTGAATGAGATCAATTTTCCTTAAACCAAGGTATCTGTATAAAAATTCCATAATATATCTAACTTAGATGTAAATTATGAGGAATTTACCATTCTAAAACTAGTCTTGCTTTATTCAATGAGTTCTTTGAGATTTTTTTTTTATGACAAATTCTGGTGAAGTTTCTCCTTTCCATTCTTCTCAGATCTGTCCCATTTCCCTACTTTTCTTCCCATCCAAGCTCATGTCTTTCCAGGCCCCCAGTCTAGGATAATTTGTGCATAAAGATCAGATGTTTTTGAATGTGTAATCTTCCACCTGAGTGTGTTCAACTTATCAGGGGCTTTACTTTTAGAGAAAACTGACTGTCCTTTCCCAGAAACTAACCATTGCTAGTAGTTCCTTCTCACTACTCAGGGGTTGAACATTTTGCCAAATTTCTCTTTCCACGATGGGCTGTAGTTTGTCTTGGGCATGGATGGACATTGGCAGGCTGTTGAAATCTCTCTGAATTATAAGTACAGCCACCCTGCTGTTTCCAGAAGACACCACTTCCTTGTAGTCGTTTACCATCTCTGCCTCTCACCTTTATTCTACCCCCTCTTCCTTTTGGCAATAAACTTTCTCCAATTTCTTATTCTCTTTACAATGGTCAGTTATGGGTTTAGAATCAGATGACATCTGTAGAAACCAAAAGCTGGGTGTGGTGCTGCAGGTCCTTAATCCCAACATTTAGGAGGCAGAAGCAGTCACATCTCTGAGATCAAAGACACCCTCATCTAAAGAGCAAGTTCCATGACTGACAGCACTACACAGAAAACCTTGTCTCAACCTCTGCCCCTCAAAGGTAGTCAAATGAACACATTTTTGAGATTTTCTCTATTTATTTGTAAGACAGAGAAATTTACTCCAAAGCTTAAAAATTATCATGTTCTGTAACACAAGCAACTAGAGAAAACCTTTTTTCTGCTCTAGTTTAAATCTGAAATGTGCCCCATATGTTTGTGTTTCAATTGCTTGGTTCCTAGCTACTGATGCTATCTTGGAAGGTTCTGAAAATTGAGTGAGACATATTTTAGCTGGAGAAAATCAATAACTGGGGCTAGCTTGTGGATATCTTATCCTTAGCTTCTTTCTGTTTTTCTTTCCTTCTCTGTTTCCTGAATACTTTTGGTGTCAGATGCTTTGCCATGCTTTCCCTCATTGTGATGAACTTTATCATATGAAACCATGAGCCAAAATAAATAGTGCCCCCTTTTAGATACATACATAGATTTTATCTACTACACTTGCAGTTACTGTGATGTTATTGAGTAACTCTATGTTTTACATGGTCTCTAGGCTTAAAAATCTCTGGAAACCATCTCCCTGAACTTGCTGTTGATTATCAGTGAATGAAATCATTGCCAAAGATTGAGTCTTAAGTCTGTCCCTTGATCAAGCATTATTTACAGGGAAACAGGGCAACTTCTTTGGTAAATTTGTCTTGTATGTCTTCAGTTATGATGAATGATACAGGACTATACAGGAATCAACCTGCTGGAAAGTGTACTCAAGATATCAGTAGGTAGGTATATCTATGTATTCCCTAACTTACTTTGTGGAAGAGACTATGTGCCTTTTCTATGGTAGAGCAAGTTTACTTAAGCTTATTTGCTAGAGTGGAGGAGTCCATTGTGCTGGGAAAATATGACTGCAATAGGCAGGTATAAGAAGCTGAAAGTGCACATCTTTTGCTGCATGCACAAAGGGAACAGACTGGAAATAGGGCAAGGATATGACTTCCTACATTCTACCTCAAGTGTCATACTACTTCTAGTATAACAGCACCATGTAAATTTCCCCTCAAAGCTCTATCAACTGGGGAACAAGAATTCACATATTCAAACCTACATTTCTCATTGAAATTGCTTTGTCCAGAAAGTATGGAACTATTATGAACTTTATTTTTAACTTTTTTCTCCCATATGGTATTGCTCAATTATTCTGATTTTAAAACAGAATGCTAACATTACTATTATTATTTATAATTGAGCTATTATTTGTGATACAAAACACCACTGCTAACATTTCTTTGAGTTTGGAAGAACTGATACTGTTGTGTCCTGCAAGGAGGTTTGTACCTAGCATCTCCTTTCCATTTATAAGATAGCTGTTAGAAATTAGAAATGAGTCCTTTGATCTGCAGCAATGTATTCATCCTAAAAACTTTTCAAAATATTCTCTAAATTGCTGTGTTAGGTAGAGTTTCTATTGCTGTGACAATACACTGTAACCAAAAAGCAAGTTTGGGAGGAAAGTATTTATTTGGCCTACATCTCTACAGAACTTTTTATCATTGAAAAAAAGTCAGAACAGGAACTCAAATAAGACAGGTTCCTGGAAGCAAGAGCTGATGCAGAGGCCATGCAGCAATGCTGCTTATTGACTTCCTCTTCATGGTTTGCTCAGCCTGCTTTCTCATAGACTCCGGGACCACTAGACCAGGGATGCAAACGCCACCATTGAACAGCACTCTCTCCCATCAACCACTAATTAAGAAACTGCTTTACAGATGGATCTTATGAAGTCATATTCACAATTGAGGTTCTCTTTTTTCAGATAACTCTAGTTTGTGTGCCAAGTAGATGAACTTGTCAGGCTCAGCATGAGTTAAGGTCTAGTAGTTCTTATCCTCACAATTGCCTGAAACTCAGCAGCATGGGCAGTGGAGTGTTCAGTAAATGCATGAATTTAGCCCCATAGGCTCTGCTTATTGATTGTTTTTCATGGGTCTGAGCTCACCTTGGAGAACAGAACTGAGAACTGAAGAGAACTGAGTATTGAACCTTTTCCTAGAGACTCTATCAGAAATTCAAGATGATTTATTTAAAGAACCAATTAATTGTACTTGTAAGCTTGCATTTTCTTGGTAATTTGCATTTAATTTCACTTGAAGCCAAAACAGTGATGAGTTTCTAGCTAGCTGCATACAGACCTGGGGAGGCATCCATTCCTGTGGTGAGGGACATCTGGGTTGTTTCCAGCTTCTGGCTGCTATGAACATAGTGGATCATGTGTCCTTGTTATATGTTGGGTATATGCCCAGGAGTGATATAGCTGGGTCCTGAGGTAGATCTATGCTGTTCCAATAAGGTGGAGGGGGGGGGGCCTGCGTTGTGGCCCAGGCCCGGCCTGCTGAGGCTCTCTCTCTCCCTGGGTGAAGGGGGCCCCGGTGCTGAGGCCCGGGTCTCTCTCTCTCTCCTAGGGCTGGCTGCGGACCTGGTGGTGAGGCCCAGGTCTCTCTCTCTCTCCTCCCAGGGCTGGCCTGCTTGCTGCACGGCGCCTTAATTAAAAAGGAGACAATGTATGAATGAGTTATTTTATTGTAGGAAGGGGAAATATGCTAGTTGAGTGGAGAGAAGGAAAGGAGAGGAAGGAGAGAGAGAGAGAGAGAGAGAGAGAGCAAAGAGAGGAGAGAGCAAGAGAGAGGGGAAGCAAGAGCGAGAGGGGAGAAGAAGAAGGAAGAAGGGAACAAAGAGTGAGGAGGGAACAAGAGAGAGAGGAGGGAATAAGAGAGTGAGGAGGGGGCAAAACCACCCCTTTTTATTGTATGGGGCGTGGCATGCCTGGCTTGTGGTCAGATGACTGTGTGTAAGGTCCAGATAGAATGCTGGGAGTTGGAGGCAGTGTCTGCCAGATAGAGCACACATCTCCTGCAGGGGCAGCTGTGAGGGGTCTGGGCTGAAATCTGAGCCATGGTCTCAGGAGCAATTCACTGAACACCTTCCGTCCCTTTGAGCAAATGCTCAGTAGGTCTCCGGGGTTCAAAGTGATTCTGCTCTACTGGACTCTGGCTGTCAGAACTGCCCCACAGATCTATTCCCAATTTTCTGAGGAACAGTCAGACTGATTATTAGAGTGGTTGTACCAGCTTGTAATCCCACCAGCAACGGAGGAATGGTCCTCTTTCTCCACGTCAACATTTGCTGTCCCCTACATTTTTGATATTAGCCATTCTGACTGGTGTGAGATGGAATCTCAGGGTTGTTTTGATTTGCATCTCCCTGATGAGTTAAGGATGTTGAACATTTCTTTAGGTGCTTCTTAGTCATTCAATATTCCTCAGTTGAAAATTCTGTGTTTAGCTCTGTACCCCAATTTTAGTAGAGTTATTTGATTCTCTGGAGTCTAACTTCTTGAGTTCTTTGTATATATTGGATATTAGCACTCTGTGGGATGTAGGGTTGGTAAAGATCTTTTCCCAATCTGTAGGTTGCTGCTTTGTCTTCATGTAATTCACAGGCAACTGGATAGAACTAGAAAATATCATCCTGAGTGAGGTAACCTATTCACAAAAGAGCACAAATTGTATGTACTCAGAGATAAGTGGATATTAGCCCCAAAGCTCAGAATACCCATGACACCATTCACAGACCATATGAAGCTCAAGATGAAGATGGACCAATGTGTGGATGCTTTAGGCCTACTTAGAAGGGGGAACAAAATAATCACAGGAGGTAGAGGGAGGGAGGGACCTGGAAGGGAGAGAGGAGGGGGAGGGAAAAATGGAGGCAGGATCAGGAGGAGGACAAGACAGGGGAGAAATACAGAGAGTTAGGAAATTGAATAGACATTTGTAGCAGTGTCAGATGGGGAACTGGTGTTAGCCACTGGAACGCCCCAGATGCCAGGAAGGCAAGAGTTTCCCAGGACCCAAAGGGGATGACATTAGCTGAAATATCCAACAAAGGGGAGATAGAACCTGTCTTAGTCAGGGTTTCTATTCCTGCACAAACATCATGACCAAGAAGCAAGTTGGGGAGGAAAGGGTTTATTCAGCTTACACTTTGATGTTGCTGTTCATCACCAAAGGAAGTCAGGACTGGAACTCAAGCAGATCAGGAAGCAGGAGCTGATGTAGAGGCCATGGAGGGATGTTCCTTACTGGCTTGCTTCCCCTGGCTTGCTCAGCCTACTCTTTTATAGAACCCAAGACTTCCAGCCCAGGGATGGCACTACCCACAAGGGGCCCTCCCTCGATCACTAATTGAGAAAATGCCCCACAGCTGGATCTCATAGAGGCACTTCCCCAACTGAAGCTCTCTTCTCTGTGATAACGCCAGCCTGTGTCAAGTACAAAACCAGCCAGTACAGAACCTGTAGAGACCATATCCAGTGGTTATCCATGGCCTCCAGTTGAGGTATGGAGCCACCCACCCATCTCAAAAATATTAAGCCAGAATTGCATCTGTCTAGAGGAAATTCAAGGATAAAGATTGGAGCAGAGATTGAAGAAAAGGCCATATAGTGACTGCCTGACATGGGGAATCCATCCCATATGCAGATAGATATCAAACCCAGACACTATTGCTAATGCCAAGAAGCACTTGCTGACAGGAGCCTGTTATAGCTATTCTCCATAAGTCTCTGCCAGAGCCTGACCAATACAGATGGGGATGTTTGCAGCTAACTATTGGACTGAGCATGGTGACCCCAGTGGAGGAGTTAGGGGAAGGTTTGAAGGAGCTGGTGGGGTTTAAAATACCATAGGAAGAACAACAATATCAACCAACAAAATCACCCAGAGCTCCCAGGGACTAAACTACCAACCAAAGAGTACACATGGAGGAATCCATGGCTCTAGCTGCATATGTAGCAGAGGATTGCCTTATTTGGCATCAATGGGAGGGGAGGCCCTTGGTTATGTGGAGGCTCAATGCCACAGTGGAAGGGAATGCTAGGGTGGTGAGGTAGGAGTGGGTGGGTGGGGGAACACCCTCATAGAAGCAGGGGAAGGGGGAGTGTGAAAAGGGATAACATGTGAAATATAAATAAAACAATAAACCATTTCCACAATTAAAAGATAAAAATATTTATTAAATATTCGTCCAAGAATCTCAGATGGATTGAGTTTCAAGTGGTTCTAATGCCATCTTTTTCCTTTTGATCTATAAACAACACATTATTATCATAATAATGATAACCAACAACCCAGAAGCTACTAGTGAGGACAGAATGGGTAAGTATCTTATTGAGGAAAGCCTGTCTACTTTTTTTGTTTATGATCAATTTCCAGGGCTTTTCTTCATTTCATCTGATTCTCAGCTCACTCAATCTCAGTCATTCTTTAATTTTTTTTCTTATGATTCGTTGTAATTATAACTTAGGCAAATGCCTAAGGTCACATTCCTAGTTGGAATTAGAAAAGGCAAACCAGAAATTTTAATAGGACAAATTTGTTGTGTCACTAGGTGGCAGAGAGGAGAGAGACTATGTCTACTGTCTGTGTTCTAGCCTATGACCATTTGAATGATTAGTAGCCTAACATTCCCTGAAAATAGCAAGCCTGAGACAATCATCAGCCTGTTACCAGGAAGGCCTGGATTGGCTTCCAGATCAGGAAGCAAGCCTGAGACTAGAAGAATTCTGCCTGAGACTATGGGCCTAGGGTTGGAGTGAGCCGGAGACAGACAACCCTTGTATTGGACTACTCAGGTGGGTCCAGGCAAGGAGCAAGCCTGAGAAGACCACCACGCAGGTGCCATTGGACCCAGACCTGGAGTTATCCTGAGATGATGATCAGTCTGACACCACACAGACCTGGAAGGGAGCAGACTAGGCCCAGCCTGGTGCCATAATCCATGGTGGGACACAATACCTGTGATAGAAACCCAGACACCACCAAGAGGAGCAAGTAAGTCGTGGAGAAATGGAAGAGAAAGAAAAACAGAAGGATGTGGGCACAATGAAGAGAGGCAGAACTGAAAACTTGAGGTAGTGAGAAGTAACCTAGTGTGAGTAGCTGGTGGTGCCACCTGGGACAATGGTCCATTCCTAGATTGTGCTTCCAATAGAAGGCCATGTTTGAGTCTGTGGCTCTGCAGCATCAGGGTTCTCTAAAAACCAACGGCAGGGCAGACATCCCTGGTCTGAGATGCCACCCAGGGATACATTGATATCTGAGAGCTGTGCAGAACTGATTCCATACTCACTGGGGTCTTGTGGGAGAGCTGGCCCTGGGGGTACAAGAGCAAGAGAACTGTTTATACCCCTCAACAGCTGCAGCACTCGGTGAAGTGGGCCCTGCACCTCACCTGATTAGCACAAGAGAGATGATGGCAGGGGATCAGGCAATATGGCTTGAGAGTGTGAGCTGGGAGAGCAGAGCTATTTCTGCCATTTCTCTGCTGTGCAGTGACATGGGCAAAGGAGAGATGTCTCACCTCTGAAACCCACCTTCACCTATGGTGGGCAGGAGAGATGGCCCCAAGGCTATCAGAGCAGTGGAGTTGGCCCTGTACCTCACCTGCTGTAGCACTCAGGAGAGCAGGTCCTACACCTCACTTGCGCATCACAGTAGTTCTAACCCTGGATGTGGGGTTGTGGGATACCCCACAATATCTGAGTGAGTGAGTGTGGGAGAGCCAACCCCAACTCTTTTTTTTCTTTTTTCTTTTTTTAATTAATTAATTTATTTTTTGAATTTTTCTTCTGTTTTTTCTTTTTTTAGATATTTTCATTATTTACATGTAAATTTCTCCTTTCCCAGGTTCCCCTCCAAAAACCAACCAATCAAACAAACAAAAACAACAAGAACAAACCCCTTTTGCCTCCCCCCCTCCCCATGCCTGCCTCCCCACCCTCTCCTACTTAATGGCCCTGGCATTCTTCTACACTGGGGCACAAAACCTTCACAAGGCCGAGGTCCTTTCCTCCTATAGATGAGCAAATTTGCAATCTACTATACACATGCTGCCAGAACATTCAGTCCCACCCTGTATAGTCCTTGATTGGTGGTTGGGTCCCTGGGAGCTCTGAGGGTACTAGTTAGTAATTGTTGTT
>JADRCD010144884.1:9115-46307 GCA_019843815.1 Montemys delectorum
TATCTATCTATCTATCTATCTATCTATCTATCTATCTATCTATCTATGTGTATCTATTTATATCCCTGTAAGTCTAGATGTTTCCACAAAATCTGCGTCCAGGACAGCTGCAAAGTGGCTAGCCCCAAGTGGTCCACCATAACAGACTACTTCACATGGGCCTGCATTTTTATAGCCTCAGATTGTCCCACATAGTCTGGATAAGCGAGTGAAACGGTCATCTCTCCCATGAGTTAGCCAAAATCTCAGTTTCCTCAGGGTCCTCCAAAATGTCAATGCCTTTAGACAGCAGGATGCAGAACACCCTAATTCCTGCCTCATCATAACCCCTTCCTAGTTCCTTATCCTTTAATTAAAAAAAAAAAAAGGGAGGAATGTTAACATACAGACAGTTCTATTGCCCTGCTCCCAGGGACATAGCAACTGCTTAGGACATCAACTGCTGTCACTGACAACTACATCAGGTATGTGCTTCAGAGCAAAGAACCACCAACCACCCGAGCTCTGTCTGCTCTTTCTGTTTTCTACATGCACCAACCTTCTCTGCCCTCATTGCGCTCTCTCTCTCTCTCTCTCTCTCTCTCTCTCTCTCTCTCTCTCTCTCTCTCCTCCCTGTCTGTCTTCTTGTCTACATGTCCAATTGCTGCCTCTATCCCTGTCCCATGTAATCACACCTCCAGGCTCCTCCCTTAGCACCAGATCTGTTTCATAGCATAATTTTTCAGCGGTAACTCTTGACTTGGGCCAACCATAGATATTCTTCACCACATTTTATTTCATAACACTGTCAGTCTACAGCTTTTTCCCCATTTGCTTATTCCTCAGGGTGGAATCTCTCCCCTGACCCCTGGTTTTTGGACTCTCCTCCCTCAAGTACCAGAACAATGGGCCTAAAAGTTTCAAATGTACACCCTGATAAAAATGTTTTTCCTAGACTCCTTAATTACATATTCTCTCTCTCTCTCTCTCTCTCTCTCTCTCTCTCTCTCTCTCTCTCTCTCTCTCTCTCTCTCTCTCTCTCTCTTTCTCTCTTCAAGACAGGGTTTCTCTGTATAGCCCTGGCTGTCCTGGCACTCATTCTGTAGACCAAGCTGGCCTCGAACTCAGAAATCCAACTGCCTCTGCCTCTGCCTCCCCACATTCTCTCTTCAGTCATCTTTCCTGGTACATTTAAAATCAACTGAAGCATCAGATACCGCAATAACTTGTCAGCCTCAGATGTTCCCTCAAAATCCAACAACAGCTTGAAAGTAGCTAGGCCCAGGTGGTTGAGCCTTGCAGACTACTCCAATGAGACCTGAACTTCCCTAGAAGATTTTATAGCCCCTTACCATTTATTATCAACAAAAAGGCTGCAATGTTAAGCCTCAAAACCTGGGACACATGGTTAAGGTGCCTATTTAACCTTTAAGAAAGGAAACCTGGCCTCCAGGGTCTCCTAGTATTTCTCAGTCCCTACCTGTTACAGGTATGGCCTAACAAGCCATATACTGTGACTGAAGTAAAAATGAAAGGAAGGCTTCCACACGCTCAAGTAGATACTTTAATTTTCTCCTTGTATCTTTTCAGCCATTTAGCTGGTCAACAGCTTTATTTCAAGTTCAGTATGAATTGATTATAGAATTCCACTAATGTATTAGAAGATTGTTTTGCAACAATTTTGGCAATTATACACATTATAAACAAGGTCTTTGTTATAAACAAGGTCTCATTCTTTTTCTTAAATTAACATTTGTTTCTACTAATGACACTATAACATAAAAAAAACATAAGTTCACAGTTGCAAAATACTAATCAAAACAATGAGCTATATTATATCTGATCTTTTCTGAATCTATCACTCTACTGAAATTTGTCCACTTCTACAGAATAAGCTCTTGCATACAGAATAAGCTCTATATTCATCTCATCAACCTAAAAAGGGCAGAGACCATTGTAAGTTCATCAAATTTAATGTTGGTATAACATCAGATGTGGACAAACACTTTAAAACTTAGTTTGAATGGCCTCAGTAATCCTCTTATTTCTTGACACAATTGCTTGTAGTTAAAGCATGTGCTTAACAAGTATTCAATGGATAAAAAATAAAGCCCAAATTAAAATACATTAAATGAGCAAAATAATTGAATAATTGCTTCAATAAATATTAAGTCAGCCATTTCTTCATTAGTAATTTCTGATTGTCTATATGTATCAACAGCACAAGAACCCCAAAGGAAATAAAGATTCTTGTTAATGCTTCTTCTATATCTGTAGATTTGGGGATGATATTCCACTGAAACCCTTCATACATTGACGATATTTAATGCTAAGAGTGAGACACAGGATTATAATTTAAAGGTGAATGAGAAAATACGTGTCTAGAAAACACATGTGTACTCCTAAATACCTTAACAGCTGAAACTATATTTAGCTTGTAGTATTCAACACAGAATTACATTTGGTTGACCCAAGGAGCTGAGGCGTTTTGAAGCCACATAGGAGGAACAACAGTATGAACTGACCAGTACCCCCAGAGCTCCCAGGGACTAAACCACCAACCAAAGAGTTTACATGATGGGACTCATGGCTCCAGCAACATATGTAGCCAAGGATGTCCTAGCTGGTCATCAGTGGGAGGAGAGGCCCTTGGTCCTGTGAAGGCTCTATGATCCAGTGTAGGGGAATGCCAGGGCCAGGAAGTGGGAGAAGGTGGGTTGGTCAGCAGGGGGAGGGGATTGGAATAAGGTTTTTTTTCCTGAGGGGAAATCAGGAAAGGGGATAAATTTTGAAATATATATATAAAGAAAATATTCAGCAAGAAAAAAACTTTTATCTTTTAAGCCTACTTCTGCCTAAGAATATACAGATGTCCCTGTAAAATGAACATTCCTTTTATATGTACTCTTTCTCTTTAGGCACTGTTTTTTTTTTTTGTTTGGTTGGTTTGGTTTGGTTTTTTGTTTTGTTTAAGTGGACCTCAGTTATGAACCTTGCAATAGTTGAGAAAACGTGCTAGTGCTCTGCCCTGAGTAGAATGCATGACTTTCCAAAGGCAAATGCTGTTACTTTTTGGAAGCACCAGTGATGTCTGTGTCATGGAATGCTACAAGGCATTGGAAGTTATGAATTGAATGTGTTAATAAATGACGTTATGGGCTGGCCTTATTCAAGGCTTTTCCTAGGGTTGGTGACTCACGCACTGTAAGGAGGGAAAGAGGAAGAGAAAGAGAAAGGAAGAAGGGGGAAAGAAGCAGAGAAAGAGAGGACTGCTACAGCAGAAGAGGGAGAAAAGGAGAAAGAGAGAGAGAGAGAGAGAGAGAGAGAGAGAGAGAGAGAGAGAGAGAGAGAGAGAGAATCTAGGTGGCAAAAATGATGCAGCGCAGACATGCTTATAGTGGAGTTTTTTCCTCTTACATTTTATTCTTATACAATGTTATGTCAAATTTCTACATGCCAAGTAATTTGTGAATGGTGTCTTTTGTTTTTTGTGGGTTTTTTTGATTGTTTGTTTGTTCTACTTCTCATACCATGAATAAATTTGCATATTGGGATAAATTGTAATAAGAGGATAGCGTCTTTGAAACTGCAAACACTGGAGAGAGAAGGGAGTAGGACAGGTACTCAATGACTCAAACCTCAGAAGAAGCAAATTATAGGTGTATGTTTAAATGCAGCTTGGTCCTTTACCTAGAACTTTTGAAAAATAGTTCTAGAGAGAAATACACCCATTTTGAGAATTAAGATATTGTACAGTCTGTCCTCCTCAAGAGAGTAAATTCTAGTTATCTCTTAATGACTTGAAATGTTGCTAATCTAAATGAGGGGTTAAATTTTGCCTTCATTTAAAATTACTGTGTTGGGACATCAGTAATCATATGAGACTCATAGTTGCTGTGTTGAGCATGGTGGAGAAATATCCATGGTATCCAAAAGGGTATATCCATTGTTGTGGTAGAGAACATGAGGCCAAGAGAGTGAAATTCCTCTTTGCTAAATAGTGACAATGTCCCATAAGGCTGATTTTGGGTTGCACAGGGTTCACAGTTCTTAGAATGGATATCCTGCCACATGGTAAAATTGTTTTTCTTTTACAAGGTAAACGTAAAATAAATCTTTTCCTTGTCACTTAGTAGCAAGCCATGATACAAATCTCAGAAGAGTGTATAATAAATCATGGGTTCCCAGAAATGAACTAAGAAAGAGAAAACAATAAAGTTTGTGATGTTCAGGATGAAAGCAAATGCTGGTCTCCCAATGTCAAAAATAGCACTGAGATTTATGACCTTAATCCTGACATTCGGGTCTGATAAGAAAAATAAGAAGGAGTTTATTATTGCTAAACCTCAGAGCTGTGGAATCAGAGTTAAATGAAGCACTGCATTCTTAGCTGATAAAGAATGAGGTTTCTGCAGAGGAAAAGGCCAGATCCAGTGTACACCACACTTGGAGAAGTTGGTAGGAAGAAATTCAAACAGCCATCTGGGATGGAGACAAGAAGTAGCAAAGGGAAAAATGACTAAGCTCAAGTGTCAGTATATTCATTGGAAAAATATAAGAAAGAAAACCTAGACTTTCATGGTTTTGTGAATATACTACTAGAAAATGTGGGTTCTCTTTAGCTAGACTGGCAGGAGTGAAAATAAGTATACTCTTGAAAAAAACTTTGGCCCAATTAGCCAGGATTCTTTTTAATGTTTATGTTTTGACCTGGCAGTTTAGTTTTTTGAAGGATATCGTAAGAAATAATTATAACCATGCAATGAAGCTGCTAAAGGTAGTCCACTGTGTCAGCAATTGCTACAACATTAATTACAATGGATGTAAATTATAATTGAATGTCTATCAATAGAAGATTGGTTAATTAAATTGTTACCTCCATACAAAATCACATTATGTAATAATTTTTAAAATGTAGGGAAATGCCTATCAACCAAAAAGATTCTTAAGTATATTTTTATATCGGTAGTATCTCTATATCTTCATATTCAGTATATTTTAAAATGTTCTTAATGTGTTTATGTAATGTATTTGTAAATGCATCTATAAAAATTTTCAAACACATTAGTCTTAAAGTAAAACACTTGTCTAAAATTCTAGACATATTATGTTTTACAATTTATGTTTTATGTGTTGGAAGTGTAACAATGAGCAGAGCTGCCTACTGTCCAGCTTTGTTATTCTGCACATTCTTAAAATCAAAAGAATCTTGCTGGATCTGTAATCAGGTGGAGATCACCCCATACAAAAGTCTTTGCTACCCCTGTAGTATTTTTTTTTGTAGCTCTGGGAAGACTGTAAGCCTTATAAAACATCTCTAGAAACTGGAGTCAGTGTGAGTTTCTCATTCCACTTCTGGTTCTCATGGGTCAAGAGATTTATATCTTGATTTAACATCTCATGGAGCTATTTCATGAAGACTCCCCTAACTTCTTTCAGATGACTGAGTACTTTTTAATTTCTACTTGTTGCTACCTGGGTCTCTAACTCAATGACTAGTAGATACTACTAATGTTCCGATTACACCTTCTTAGTCAAATTTGACAAGAATATTCCAGAATGTATGAAGATAGAGATTACAAACTAATGTTCTCTGTCTCTACAGCATATTTTAGAGTACAAAGAATACTGTCTTTCAGAACTCTATGATTGTACTAGAAGCAACAGGAAGAAAATAGAAAAAGATAAAAGTTAAACCAGAAGGAAAAAAAATGGATGAATGGGGATTGGGGGATTCATCTTTTACTGCACACATGAGACTCGTGGGAAGCACTAGGAAAAGACTGAGTTCATCTTCCCTTGTTTTGCTTCCTGATCCTCAGCTCAGTTTTCCAATCTGCTGCCTCTAGTCTAGCTATGTTTCGATGGTATACACTGGGGCGGTTTTACAGAAATGAAAGTTATATTGGAAATAATGGCCATGCCTTTCTTATTTATTGTGTAGAAGCCAAGTCTAATAAAATAGCAAATCTGTTCCCAAGAGCAGCAGAATGTGCCTTTCTTATCAGTGTCACTTTTTGTAGAATGTACATAAGTCATGGGAATATCTAGAGAATATAATTTCTGCAGACATGCCAATAGCTTAGTCACACATGCACTCATGCCAGGATTAGCACAACATTTTGAGACATTTGGGTATTGGGGTACATAATAGGAAGCCCAAAGTGCTGCTTAAGGGGAGTTCCAGAGCTGTGTACACTCAGATCAGAACATACAGCTCTTCTAACACCTCATGTTTTTACACAGTCCCTACTACATCTGCAGTCCCTTGCTCAATGTCCATTGCCACATGTCATTACAAGACTCCTGCTTTCTGGGATTATGTCCTTTATATTGACTGTTGTATTCTAAGGTTCTGTTTAGGACAGATTTGATGGAGAAAACCTACAATGACTGACTGACTGAATGAATGAATGAATGGATGACTGAATGAAAAGAGTTTGACCAAACTTGGTAAAGGAAGGTCTTATGAAACTTGATAAAACCTTATTTAATTAAACTGCCATAGACATAAATAAATGTCTGTTTTTTGATATTTTTAACTTGAAAATATTAATATTAGTTATTTATTTACTATGTATTCCATATCATTTTTCAAACTACATGATGTGTAAGGAAAACTGAGCACTGGAAACTTGTTTGGAGAAATCTGAACTGGAAGAAGTAGGTATTGTGGCAGAAATGCAGCTCCTACTATTTGAGACAAAGATAAGTGCGTTTCAGTGGTTGAATTTGTATGACCCCAATATGCACAGGTGTTTGAATGCTTGGCCTATAGGGAATAGCACTATTAGGAGGTTTAGCATTGTTAGAGTCAGTGTGGACTTGTTGGAGAAAGTGTGTGATTGTAGGGTCAAGTTTTGAGGTCTCATATACTTAAGCTATGCCCCATGAGGAACACTGTCTTCTTCTGCTACCCATGGATCAAGATGTAGAACTTTTAGATTTTTTTCTTCTGCTTGCCCCCTTATTTCTCACAATGACAATAATGGTATACATCTCTGAACTTGTAAACCAGCCCCAATTAAATGTTTTCTCTTGTAAGAGTTGCTATGGTCATGATGTCTCTTCACACCAATAGAAAACTTAACTAAGACAGTATCTCTGTTTTAATTTTTCATACCTGGCTCCAAACAATGTAATGTTCTTGTAAGAAAATTCAAATCCTTACAGACTGATAACTGTGTTTTGCCTTTACTTTTCATTCATCACTGGTCTTTTGCCAATAGAATAAGAGCAAGTAACGTGGTGTCTACCAGCTGTACTTGAAACAGGTATCAGGTATATGTTATATCCTATAACAATCACTAAATTCACCACAAATTGAAATGTATTTCCATTACTATGTCTATCTACTGAACTTTCTGGAGAATATGACCAGATTTTCAAGTAATGTCTTAAAGGATGTATAAATTTATGTGCAAGATTTGGTATCCTGATGAAATGTTGTGGGGATTCTTCTAGGGAGTGAAAATTTGGCCACTGGCATACAGTCAATAGAGAGGTAACATCTAGAAGGTGAGAGCTATTTTCTGATGAAAGGGAAGGCTCAGTGAAAGTCAAACAAATGAAAAACTTCTTGGAATTCTCCAACAATATGAAAAAATATTTTATCTATTTATTCAATCAATGATATATTTTTATAGAAACCAAAACAAATTAATGCTCTGGTGATAATTCATGAAGATTTATGGAAGTAAAGAAAGACTATAGGGCAAGATATACAGCACCAAACATTAACTATTTAGTACAACCACATGGCATTGATGACCATTGACGTGTATAACTATTCATAAGATAAAATGTACTAGAAATGATGGTGATGGCTACTTTTGAAATGTGATTTCCAAGACAGTCTGCTCCAAGTCCTATACTGATATTATTTAACTATTACAACAGCGCTTGTGTAAGATGTTTATTTTATGTGAGTGGAAATATGCACAGAGTGGTAGGTCTGTTGTGAGTGGCTTGCTCAAGGTGACCAAGTTAGTAGCCTAGACTATGACAAATAAGTGGAATTCAATAAGGCTCAGAGACAGTTCAGTGTCATAACTGAAACACAGAAGTAGCAGGGTTGATGCACCAATAAATTACTGAGTCTTTCTTGTTCTTGTTCTTATTCTTCACAGACTACAGAGAAACAGCCAGACAATGGTGTTCTTACATAGTCACTGAGTCATTTTTCTCCTCTCTTTTTATTTAGTCCTCTGTAATCCAATACATCCCTACCATAATCTCTCCTTCTTCCCCTCCTCCCATTCATCCTACCTCTAAATACGTCATAATGATGTGCAGAAAGACTAGGCATAAGCCCTCATATAAAGGCTGGACAAGGAAAACCCATAGGAAGAAAAGAGGCTCCCTGTCAGGTAGAAGAGTCAGAGATACCTCCATTCCTGCTGCTAAATGTCCAAACATACCCCAAGCAAGCAAACACAGCTTTCATGCAGAGGGCTTAGCACAGACCAATGCAGGTGACCTGGTTGCTGCTTCAGTCTCTGTGAGCTACTATGAGCGCTGTTTACTTGATTCTGTGGACCATGTCCTGTTGTCCTTAACCTCTGTGGCTCCTACAATCCTTCTTCCCTATCTTCTGCTGTGTTTCCTAATATTTGGCTTTGGGTCTCTGCATCTATTTCCATCATCTGCTGGAAGATGCCTCACTGATAAAGACTGGGCAAGGGATTTAACAATGAACTATGAGTATAGCAAAATACTGTTAGGAATTACTTCATTGATTTTTTTTGTCAGTCCTGTTTGGTTCTATTCTAGGTCTCTGAATCATCAAATTTTTGGATCCTGGCCAGAATGAGGCAGTATGAGCCATGGGCTTGTCCTCATAATTTGGACCTCAACCTTGATCAGTCATTGATCAGTCACTACTGAAATCTCTGAGTCACCATTGCCCAGATGTACCATTCAGGCAGGACACATTGTAGCTCATAGCTGTTGTGGCTGAGTTGGTGTTCCAGATGCACTACTGGGAGCCTGGCCTGGTTAAATAAGGTATATAGTTCAGGTTGCATATCCTCAATCACTAGGAGTCTTCACTAGGGTCATCCTCATGGGTTCCAGAAAGTTTCTACTGGTTTCCACATTGTCCCCAGATCTTCAGTGAGTCTTAACTCTTTGTACAGGGGGATAGTCTTTGCTACGTGGAAAAGTTAAGTCCTTAATGATGGTTTTCTGGAGATAGTTTGTTTCAGGTATAATTACTGTTCAAAACTTTTCATCCTCAATTTTGAAGGCTTTAAGGAAATTAAAACCTTGACTAATTCTTAGTATTTATTTTATATGTTTGATTTTACAACTGGAATTATAGCCTGACATAAAGCTACAGTAACCTTTAACTACTGAGTCATACTGTTCAGCTAGTGCTTTATTGATATTGTAATAACTGTGTGGAAACATGTAAAAAAATTCAGATTGAGAAAACAAAGGAATTCAGAATCAATATAGATTAGTAACTTCGCAATAAACAAGTCATGAGTTCTATGATGCAGAGGGGAGAAAGGAAGCAAATGTTATTGCACACACACACACACACACACACACACAGGCACGCGCGCACATGCACACACACCCTCACACACACATACACACCCTCACACACACACACACACATACACACACACACCACACACACACAAAACTCACATACACACACACGTGCACACACGCATACTCTCACACACACATACACACCCACACACACACACACACACACACACACACACACACGCACACGCACACACACACACTACAGCAAGAAGGTTTTGAAAACAAATGTGTTTTCATTTTGGGAAAGATATTTGATGGCATCATTATACTTGCCAAACATATAATTGGTAACTTTAAAGATGACAGATTTGCATGCATCTTCAACCCTGTGCAACAGAAAGCTGTTAATTTTTCTATGTATTCAGTGGAAATCTTTGAAATTCATAATAATCATGTCTTTTTGTTTTGTTTTATGTTTATTTGTTTTCTTTCAGTTTATTATTCAGCCCATAAAGAACATTTGTTGTTCGTCTACCTGTGTTCAAGACTGGAATTTGGGAAACAAGAGAGACACCAGATAGTTCAAATGCATCAGAGTCTACTGAGGCAGTGAGTCATCACGAGATTCAAAGGCTGAATATCCTGAAGCAGAAGCAAATGGAATTTGAAATCCAAAACAGCCAGGGCACACTCACTCCCACATGAAAATGACTTCTTAGGTGCATTTGAGAGATGCTATGCTCCTCTCATATAGGAATCAGGAATAACAAGTAAGGTAATGATATTCACATCTTGTGCTAAAGATGTTGTCCTTTCACTATATTTAGCATCAAGTCCAGATCGTAAAGAACTATAGAATATATTTTGTAATTCATTGATCTAAATGGAATATTCTCTCTCAATGGTCTCACAAAACTCTCTTAGTATGATTCATAGTACCATTAAATTCTCATTAAATCCAAGGAAAACATAACCTATTTTTTTTCTCCTGATTTTTCTGGGACACAACAGCTGTTATTGAAATGTGTCTGATGACTATCAATTGAAGAGGAATCAAGAGAAGCATAGAAAACCCAAATTCCTCAGTGCTGTCCAGCCTCTCTTCTATGTTCTCTGCCTCCAGCCCCTGGTACCCTTCCACCAGTTCCTGGCCCAGCTAGGGTGGAGTTTTCTGAGCTAAGAGAACTCTATTGTCCTGCAGCTTCTGAAGTTTTCTACAAGGAGCCACCACCTACCTACTGCACTACTGAGTATTCCTGCTTGGCTAGTTTCTGACTAGCAATAAGATATCAACTAGCAATAGGATATCTGACTAACAATAATGAATCAACTCATTAAGGAGGATGGGTTTCTTTTCCTATAAGTATTCATTCTCCTAAGTAAAACATAGGACCTTGATTGGAAAACTTTGTCTTGGTCTCCTTATTTCTCTCGCCATCCTATCCCCAACTCCTAGACCCCAGCCTTTCTTTCAGGAACCCAGTTCATGCAGCTGTTGGACAGCTACAGCCCCTTTCTGCTTTCTGTCTTTTAAATGAAGCTCCTTTACATGGCTTTCATTGCTATAAGGCCAAGGAACCACATCCAAACGATTTAAAAGTAAGAGCTCAAATAAATGCTTCCTCTCAAACTTTTTCTCAGGTATTTTGTTCACTTTGATGCACAAGTAACTAATACAGAAAATGTTACCCAGAAAAGTGAGGCCTTTGCTGTTACCCTCTGATCATGTGATTTTAAGCCTTCAGAACTTGTATACAAGGAGAATTTGAAGGAGATAGGAGATTAAAGAAAGCCCAGACTACTGTAAGCAGTGCTTAGTGGGCAATTCTGGGGGACATTCAAAGGATGAGAATGCTAAGAAAGAAGTAGATGGTATATAGCCAAGCTTACAAGAGTTCAAATGGAAATGAGGACTCCTCTGATCATTCTGGTAAAGAACTGATCTACATTTAGTCTCCTTTTTGAAACCTAAGTGAAAATGGATTAATATGGAAGAGGAAAGTTCAGATTAGGAGAGCATTCATTCTGACTACTTTTTAGCTATAGTGAGATTTAGGAGAAAAGAGCAGAAAAGTGTGACTTGAAAAAGTGCCTCCTGATCTGAAAAGTAGCAAATTGAAAGTTGTAGAGGGAGGTGGATGTGGTATTAAAGCAATTAAGGGTGAAAAAGAGAAGCTAGGTCCTTCACACTGGGACAACAGGAAGTCTTAATAATTAACCAAATCCTACCTATCACAGCTTAGTTCAAAAGCTGAAGCTCAAAGTCTCTCTTGAGACTGCAGGCATACTCTTGGATGTGAGCCCCTATTTAATCAAGAAGAAATTTACAGTGGCAAATAATAAATTCAACAGTAAAATTGTTTTAGTCAGGCATTTGGTCATAATGATAAAAACTTATACAGAGGGAGCACTTTTAGGTTTAGTAAATATTAGCATTCTGTTACAGGGAGATGTAATTTTATACTGGTTTGTCTCTAGTTAACATTAACTCAGCACTTAAAAAGATAAACAATAAGAAGACACTAAAATATAACTATGAATGCAATGAAGATTGTTCTGTCATACTGAAAATTATTTACATGGAAACCAATAAAACAAATCATATAACAAAATCTGTAGCTTTATCTATTGATAAAGACAACATTGATCAAGACACTAGGGTTTTTGTTGCATTCATACATTTATATTTTAGTGTTTTCTCGTTGTTTATCTTAAGTGCCTGAGTTAATGTAGACTAGAGACAAACCAGTATAAAATTACATGACTATTGTAATCACTATTTTTTTTTTTGCTGCAAGAGAGGGAAATTAAGGAAAAATAAAAGAGCTGGAAATAGAAACTGTTGATAATCTACGATTATGGATAAAATTAGTAAACAAAATGGGCTAAGATATATTTTGGACTCAAGAATAAAATAATTTAAATGTACATTTTTAAAGTTAAGTTCATTTTAGCAGTGTTGAATGAAAAATTAGGGTAATTAGGTTTTCAATGTTCTCTTGCTACAAGTTCAAACAAACAAATATAGGAAATGCCCTTCATTGTCCTCAGGCAAAAGGTAATGTTAATTCATCAGGTGAGTTTACATACTAAGCTCTTGGAAAAGCAAACAATTTGTTTGGTTAACACTTAGGCAGGATGTTTCCATGATGTTACTAAGGATGAACAATCACAGTCAATAGGGCAAGAAAAGAGAAAACATCTGTCAAGAGACCATGAATTTCTTACCAAAGTTTTTGCAACTTGCAAATGTTCATGTTATGCATCTATTTAGGACAGTTCCTGGCAAAACTATCTTTGTTGTGGCCTACTATTACCTGTACGTTACCATTACCATTACATTATAGCTACCATTACCATTACATCTGGTAGCTGTACCCTGTTTTCAGAAATTGGAGTCATAGTATCTTTTTCTAGTACCTGAAGTCCAAAGTTCTCTTGAACTCAATATGAATGGCTACATCACGTGTCCTAGCTTCAATTCTGTTCCTGTGACAAAATACCTTGAGAAATCCTCCCGTTTAAAAAAAAAAAAGAAGAAGAAGGGCAAAATAGATGTAGAGGTGTAGAAAGGTTTATTTGACTTTTATTTGATTTACAATCCCTGGTTAAGGTCAACTGAAGGAAAATCAATTCAGCAGGAGCTTTAAACAGCTAGTCACATCTTCAGTCTAGAGCACAAAGAAATACATACATGAGTCCTTGCTTGCTTGCTTGTTAACTTGATTTTTCTGATCTTAAATATTTCAGTGCTCCTTGACTAGGGGATGGTACTGCCCAAAATGGGGTTGGTCTTCCCACATCAACAAATTTAATAAAGACACAAACCCCCCCACATACATAAACAGACATGCTCACTGTCCAAACCAATATTGAAATTATCTGTTTAAGACTTCTTTTCTAAATTATTCTAGGTTGTGTCCAGTTGAAGTCATGTTATGGATATGGATTTGTTGGTCAAGAAAAATCAATGTTCTCACAAGACACTTGATAGAATGAAAATATATGTTACTATACACTTACTGCTGGAGATAATTGATAGATGAACAATGAAGAATAAATACCCAGATTATGAATGTCATAAGTAAAATAACTTGGTGTTCTATCTTTAGGCATTTTTAAATGGGTTAACTTTCTTTTGAAAAAAATTGGTAGTTATAGATTGAGGGTTTTAAAAAAATTAAAAGTCGATTTCATCATTTCACATGTTCTAAAGAAATAGTTTAAAAATATATAAAAGTATGGCAATATACCTGAGTGTATTTTAAGTTTCGCACATCTAACTTTGAGCAAATGAATTAGGTGTTCTTAAAAAGTAATATACTTATGACATTGTTTTGTAACAAGACACAAGTCTACTCAACCCAGATGGGAAACACATATATTTCCTCAACCCAGACAGAAAGGTCACTATAGACAAAAGTACGAATACCACCAAAGTCAATCTTGGTGAACCAATGAGTTTTATTGGGGTTACTTCCAGAAGCAGTAGTGACTCAAAGACAGCGGCATTGTTGAAGCCCATGTCAACTCACAAAATCTGGGAACCTAGAGCATACCGCACAGTTTGAAGACTATTCAGCAGGTTGGAGGGCGTCTTTTCTAAGTGACTCAGTCTGTCAAAACTTCTTCAAGCCAGCATCTCTGGTCTCTGCTTCTTGCGGGCAGCTGGTCTGATCTTTGAGTCTTCTTTGCAGCTTGTCTTTTCTGAGAGTCTTTTTTTGAAGTTCAGCTCAGTTCCTCTGAGAGGAACTCTCAGTAATCTTTATTACTTATTCTGTCAGGGAGGGGGCTAGACAATCTGATCAGTTTCAGGGACTTTCTGAAACTAATTTGGATAGTTTGCCATGTGGCTTAAAGAGCTTCATGCAAAATAGAATTTTTCAATCTTAGAGTAAACTCAGGTAAAAAATTTGTCATTATGAAGGTTGTCATTAAATTTATCATTTAAAAATCTACAGAATGCTCATAATATTTTGTAGAAAAGACATAAAAATATGTGCATGATCTTCAAAATATATGTGAATATGCATTTGAGGAAAAATGGAAGGCAAATATAAACATACACACAAAGTTATTGAGTGATAGATTTGATGCAGGGCCTTTTCTCACATATGAAAGAAAGAATTGAAAAAGAGAGAGACAGAAACAGTGTTTCTTTGACATTAATATCAAGTGGAAAGAAGGAGAAAACTGAACAATAAACAGTACACCAAATCCAGCCAACACAGGCAGCACAACCTGTAATCTCAACTAACTGGGATACTGGGGCAGAGGAATTGTGAGTTCAAGGTCTTCCTGATTATAACAAAAGTTCAACAGCACTCTTGGAAATTTAGTAAGGCCCTGTCTCAAAATGAGATCATTCTTGTGTTTGGGGAGCAAATGTTTATCTATAGTATCAGAATGACTGGAGTTTTAGCTTGCTTGTTAAGAGCCCAACTCCATGACTTAGAATCAATACTATCTAGTCAGTAATGTAAAGGCCATGGCATCTGGTGATCTCAATGTGAATTCTTCAGTTTTTATCTAATCCAGGCTCAAGTTCAAATTAGGACAAAGTTCTTACTCTGTGTGGTGAACACTTGACTATGGTACTCTTGGCATTAGTACCTTTTCTTCCCATATTCCACTATTTTTTCTAAATGTTTCCCTCTATTGCCTAGGTCTTCAGTGAGGAATAGGGAATTTATTCATGAAAAAATCATTTAGGGAAGCTTCAGAGAATAGAATGTCCTCTTAGACACCCAGTGCTTGAGACAGAATGGTCAATATGTAGTATTGTTTACCTTGATGAACCTTGCAGTAGGAAGAGTAGAAGTAAAGACCTTTTCACAGTTATTTTAAAAATAGCCCAGCTGGTGGATAGGATTTAATAAGGGTCCTATTTTCAGTGTATGTATGAGAGTACTTAGCACCTATACTAAGATTTTATCTCTGTCTTTGTGACTGTCTGGGAGCTTAACATTCTATAAAGAGAAATCCAATGAAACTTTTATAGACTCATATCCACTTGATACCATGGGAGGTTGCACAGAGCTGTTGGCTGAATGAGTATGAATTGCTATGTTGCTCAGTGTTGAACTGATTTGCCTTGAGACTTCTATTACATTGAAGACCATCTGTCATCTATTGGACAAGAGACACAATAGGACTTGTAAAGCTGAAATATGAAAGGTATCTTCACAAATCTACCCAGCTACACACTGAATCTATATAACTAAGCCACTGCTTCTGTCAGTTTTAAGTAGAGATGGCTTTTAGTTTGAGGAGCCAAGGTTCTACCTATAGAGAAATAGTAGTGGGATACATCTTTATATCCTTGTTACCTCCCCCTCTCCTCAGCCATCGGACATGTGGTAGTCTCTTCTTGGCGGCTAACACCTGGGGAGCTGGGACAGATGCAGATTGTCAGTTGATCTTTGAAAAAGTTGCCTGAGCACGCCCACCACCTGAGTTTGCCCACCATCTGAAAATCTTTCAAACCTGGGGACCTTGGTACCTGAACCTTTTTTTTTTTTTTTTGCAGTATGCAAATATCATGTAATCTAGAGATTTGGTTTTGCTTTCTCCTGTGACTATAAAAACCCTGGCTTATTCTAAGTAAAGTGAAGTCTTGATTGGGCTATTTCAACTTGACTTTGTGATTTCTCTTTGCATTTCAAACCCTCTATTTCAGGTCCTTTGTTCCCTCCTGGCTGAGAGAACCCAGTTCGTGAAACTGTGGGCAGTTTCATATCCTGTTGATATGGGGGCCCATGGAGCCACCTGGATATCATGGTGAGGAGCAGTCTTTTGGGGGAAATTTTCTGATCTTCTTTCTCCCCTTAGAATGTCATATCTGAACAAAACTACAAACAACTGTACCCATCAAAATTCTGAAACCTTGTCAGAAATTCTTCCCAACAGAATCCATTTCTCATTTTCTTTCTTTCTTTTTCTTTTTTTTTTTTTTCTTTTTTTTTTTTTTTTTTGGTTTTGGTTTTTCGAGACAGGGTTTCTCTGTGTAGCCCTGGCTGGCCTCAAACTCAGAAATCTGCCTGCCTCTGCCTCCCAAGTGGCCACCACTGCCTAGCCATTTTTCATTTTCAAATCCTATTGGATATTTATCAAAAGGTGAATAATTCCAATAAAAAGGTTTTTTTTCTTGAATTCATTGTTGTTTTAATAGAAGTAATTATACTGCATTAGAAAAATTCAGACAAAAACAACAAACTGATGCTCTAAGACACAGTTTATTTTAAGGCTTAAGGGGATTTATATTCCTATCATTCTAATCTCCCCAAATACTGTATTTTTTTTAATTGTAGAAAACTAGTTATTGACAGTATATGTTTTAAAGACTTTGTGAAAATATTTTTTTTTAATTTTTTAGGTATAATACATTTAGTTTTTAAAGTAGGCTTGAGGACAATACTTGCTTCCCACCTACTTGGTATTCTAACTACATCTCTTATTAGGATACTAAAGCTGCACTGACTGCAACATCATCAGGCTGAGGATCTTAAATAAATGTAGAAGATTGTTAGGAGGTATGTGCAGTGTCTTCCAGAGTTTCTTGTCATAAAAGATATATATTTCTTCATATCTGTGGTTATTTCTTATTTTGTTGTAATATAATGCATTATATAAATCATGAGTCATTTCTAATTACTTGACAGGCTACATATTTAAAATGCTGTTTGGCAAGCATCCACTATAATGTATATTCAGTCATCTGGTCTGCCATCTGTTACAAATATGTTATTTGGTTACCGTTAAAGCTTTAGTCCAGATTGATTTGTTGGGCTTCATAGAATCATTCCTAGAACAAATCTTTAAAATATAGTTTGTCTGATTTTCCACAGTTTTTTTTTAATAGTAAAATTCAGGCATGTAGATATTCTGCTTTTTAAATACTTAAATGGCAAATGGGCAGGAAGTACTAAGAGGAGGACAGAGGGGAGGCTGCTTTATGTGATGTCAATATAAGCTGAAGATCAGGTGATTGACGTTTTTCGTTGTGTATGTCCTGTATCAGTGAGATTAGGCTCAAATATTCTATAAATTTTCTACCATACTCCAGTCTACTTTTAAAATGTTGGGTCTATATTATCAGAGCAAGTTTCCTTTATCCACAATATGCGTGCTATTAGTCAGATGTCCCCTGATGGGAAGATCTTAGGAGCATTCCTAGGTTGGGATTACTATTACTTTTATACCTAGGAACTTGCCTTGCAGATGACCTCTGCAATCCCTCCTGATCAGTATTCATGTTAAAGCTCAGATCAAAGGGCATTGTTTATTCTTCTCCTTACATCTTCACTAGTGATCAAGAAGCTGCCAAAATCATAATCTACAGTTTTCTAAAATGAAGGCATAGAAGGCCAGAAAATTTCTTTTGGAATACTGGTTATCAGGAAAATTTCTTGGAATGTAACTATGTGCTGTCTGAATATGACCTAGATGCAAAGACTCTTTTACCTTAGTTAACAAATCCCCAAACTCTAAGAGTCAGCATTTGCTTCCAGCAATGGTAGTGACCCCACCTCAGTGCTCTAGCTAAGCAACCCTACCTATAGTTAAGACATGTCTTCAAAACTGCTCAGAGAACAAGATCTATCCAGCACTGGTTGACTCAAGTCAACCCAAAGAACCAAGAGAAATAGTAATCATGTTGTTTTAAATTACAGAGAGAGATAATAAACAGCACTATGTATTAAATTAAAGGTCTTACAAGAACCATCTGTTTTCTCTGTGGGACAGACACAGTCAGCAAGTATCTTCATAGAAATTATTATTTATAAATAATAATATAATTTTATAATATAATGTTATTAATTAATACTAATATAAATAATTATAAATAATAATTTCTATAAACTAATGTTACCAGCCTCAAAAACACAATAGATGAAGAAATATCCCTGTAAGCCTATTAAAATAATTTACTAGAGAACCACAGGTCTATCAGTTCCTCGTTCTGGAACCTGGGTAGTGGGTGTGGAGTCTGTGAACATCTGCCTTCCTAGTGTGGCTGGAATTACTTCTATGTGTTGATGATTTACTTTTACATGCATTTTATAACTTCTCTGTGTTTTAAAGATATGGCATTATTAGCTATGTGGAATAATGGAGAAAAACAAAGGTTTTATCCTAGTAGTATAGCTTTGATAATATACTTGAGTTTCTTATTTTCATTAATTTGTCTCTCTTTCTATGCCAGATTGTATTAAGAATATTCATTTTTAGATACTTCCAGTTTCCATCTGGGCCCATAGCTGATCCTGTTCAACAGTGGCTGAAGCTGAACTCATGCCACAGCTCTCCATAGCCAAATTCCTCATGGAGAGACCTTGTTTCCCTTCTTGTGTTGGTAGAATCTAAAAACAAGAAAGTAATCTTCTTTCAACAAACCCAAAAGAAGATAGCCACACAACCATAAAAATAACATACAAAAATAACAATAAGCAACAATTAGTATTCCTTAATATCTCTTAACATCAAGGGACTCAAATCACCAATAAAAAAGACATAGACTAACAGACTGCGTACATAAACAGGATCAAGCATTTTGCTGCATACAAGAAACACCCTTTAGTGTCAAAGACAGACACTATCTCAGACTAAAGGTCTGAAAAATCATTTTCCAAACAAATGGTCTCAAGGAACAAGCTGGAGTTGGTCATTCTAATATTGAATAAAATCAACTTTCAACCAAAAGTTATCAAAAAGATAAGGAAGGACACTCATCAAAGGAAAAATCAACCAAGAATATCTCTCAGTTCTGAAAATCTATGCTCCAAATGCAAGAAACCCACATTCATGAAAGAAACTTTACTAAAGGTCAAAGCACACATTGCACCTCACACAATAATAGTAAGATTTCAACATCCCACTCTCATCAAAGGACAGGTCATGGAAACAGAAACTAAACTGAGACACAGTGAAACCAACAGAAGTTATGAACCAAATGGATTTAAGAGATATCTATAGAACATTTCATCCTAAAACAAAAGAATATACCTTCTTCTCAGCACTTCATGTTACCCTCTCCAAAATTGACCATTGTGTTTTGGTCACAAAACATAGGACTCAACAGATAAAAGGAGATTGAAATAATCCCATGCATCTTATCAAATCACCACGGATTAAGGCTGGTCTTCAATAGCAACAAAAACAACAGAAGGCCATATGGAAGCTGAACAATTCCCTACTCAATGACAACTTGGTCAAGGAAGAAATAAAGAAATTAAACACTTCTAAGAATTTAATGAAAATGTAGGCACACCATACCAAACCTTATGTAATACAATGAAAGCAGTGCTAAGAGGAAAACTCACAGCTCTAGGTATCTCCAAAAAGAAACTGGAGAGAGCATACACTAACAGCTTAACAGCACACCTGGAAGCTCTAGAACAACAAGAATCAAATACAACCAAGAGGAGTAGAAAGCCGGAAATAATCACTCAGGGCTGAAATCAGCCAAGTAGAAACAAAAAGAACTATACAAAGAGTCACAATAAAAGGAGGTGGTTCTTTGAGAAAATCAAGATAGACTCTTAACAAGACTAACTATAGGGCACAGAGACAGTATCCAAATTAACAAAATTAGAAATGAAAAGGGAGATATAACAACAGACACTGAGGAAATTCAAAATATCATCAGATCCTACTAAAAAAGCCTGTACTCAACAAAACTGGAAAATCTGGATGAAATGGACAATTTTCTAAACAGATACCAAATACCAAAGTTAAAACAGGATCAGATAAACCACCTAAACAGCCCCAATAACCCCTAAAGAAATACAAGCAGTCATTCAAAGTCTCCCAACCAAAAAAAGTCCTGGACTAGATGGGTTTAGTGCAGAATTCTATCAGACCTTCAAAGAAGACCTAATACCCATACTCTTCAAATTATTCCACAAAATAGAAACAGTAGGAACACTACTCAATTCATTCCATGAAGCCACAATTATGCTTATATGTAAACCACACAAAGACCCAACAAAGAAACAGAACTTCAGACCAGTTTAACTTATGAATATTGATGCAAAAATACTCTGCCTAATTCTTGCAAACTAAATCCAAAAACATATCAAAGAGATTATTCATCTTCATCAAGTAGGCTTCACAGATTCAATGCAATCCCCATCACAAATTCCAACTCAATTCTTCATAGAGGAAGAAAGAACAAGTCTCAAACTTATTTGGAATAACAAAAATATTAGGATAATATTTTTTCAACAATAAATGAACATTTAAGGGAATCACCATCCCTGACTTCAAGCTGTGCTACAAAGCAGTAGTAATAAAAACTACATGGTATTGGTACACCAACAGACAGGTGGATGAATGGACTAGATTTGAAGACCCAGAATTGAACCCACACACCTATGGACAATAGATCTTTGACAAAGGAGTTAAAACCATCCAGTGGAATAAAAGACAGCTTTTCAACAAATGGTGCTGGTTCAAGTGGCAGTCAACATGTAGAAGAATGCAAATTAATCCATTCTTATCTCCCTGTACAAAACTCAAGTCTAAGTGGATCAAGAACTTCCATATAAAACCAGATACTCTGAATCTCATAGAAGAAAAAGTAGGAGTAAGCCCTGAACACATGGGCACAGAGGAAAATTTCCTGAACAGAACACTAATGGCTTATGCTTTATGATAAACAATCGATAAATGGGACCTCATAAAATGGCAAAGCTTCTGTAAGGTAAAGGGCACTGTCAACAGGGAAAAATGGGGAACCAACACATTGGGAAAAGATCTTTACCAATCTTAACTCCAATAGAGGGCTAATATCCAATATATACAAAGAACTCAAGAAGTTAGACTTCAGAGAACCACATAAACCTATTATAAATGGAGAACAGAGCTAAACAGAGAATTCTCAACTGAGGAATACCAAATGACTGAGAAGCACCTAAAGAAATGTTCAACATCCTTAGTCATCAAGGAAATGTAAATCAAAACAACCCTGAGATTCCACCTCACACCAATCAGAATGGCTAAGTTCAAAAACTCAGGTGACAGCAGATGCTGGTGATGATGTGGAGAAAGAGGAACACTTGTCCATTGCTGGTGGGATTGCAAGCTGGTACAACCACTCTGGAAATTAGTCTGGCAGTTCCTCAGAAAACTGGACATAGTACTACCTGATGACACAGCTATACTACTCCTGGGCATATATGCAGAGGATGCTCCAAAATATAATGAGTACACTTACTCCACTATGTTCATAGCAGCCATATTTATAATACCCAGAATCTGCAAACAACCAAGATGTCCCTTAACAGAGGAACGGACGCAGAAAATGTGGTACATTTACACAGTGGAGTAGTACTCAGCTGTTTTAAACAATGACTTCTTGAAATTCACAGGCAAATGGATGGAACTTGAAAATATCATCCTGAATAAGGTAACTCAGTCACTAAAGAACAAACATGGAATGTACTCATTGATAAGTAGAAATTAGTCCAAAACTTCGGAATGCCTAAGATTCAAATCACAGACCACATTAAGCCTAAGAAGAAGGAAGACCAAAGTGTGTGTTCTTCAGTATTTCTTAGAAGGGGGAACAAAATACTCACAGGAGGAAATATGGAGAAAAAGTGTGGAGTAGAATCTGAAGGAAAGGCTATCCACACACTGCCCCACCTGGGGATCCATCCCATATACAGTCACCAAACCTGGAAGTTATCATGGATGCCAGGAAGTGCTTTCTGACAGGAGCTTGACATGGTTGTCTCTTGAGAGACTTTGCTAGAGCCTGAGAAATACAGAGGGTGATGCTCGAAGCCAGCCATTGAACTGAGCGGGTGGTCCACGATGGAGGATTTGGAGAAGGGACTGAAGGAGCTGAGGGGGTTTGTGGCCCCATAGCGGTAGCAACAGTGTCAAGCTGCCAGATCCCCTGGAGCTCTTAGGGACTCGACCACCAACCAAAGAGTGCATGGAGGGACCCATGCCTTCGGCCACATATGTGGCAGAGGATGGCCTTGTTGGACATCAGAGGGAATAGAGGCTCTTGGGCGTGAGGGTGTTCATGACCTAGTGTAGAGGAATGCCAGATGCCAGGGCAGGAAGACAGGAATTGGTGGGTAGGTGTGGGAACACCCTTATAGAGGCAGGGTGATGGGGGAATGAAATAGGGGACTTCAGAAGGGGAGACCTCGAAAGGGGAAAACATTTGAAATGTAAATAAAGAAAATATTCAATAAACATACAAATAAAAAATAAGATAAAATTAGTTTCCTGCTTAAAAAAAGAGAATATTCATTTTCCAGGTCATTATGAGGACTCTGTATACAGGTTCAGGTGTTTTCCCTTTCCTCAGATCACAGTGCACTTTAACATTGAGATTGATAGCCAGGGCTTTGAGATACATTTATCTTTCCTTCCTTTTTGGCTTTGCTTGGCATATTACTGTGAGATTTAAATGAAGAAAGCATTGACTTAGGTTGGAAACAATTTGATACATATTTAATTTTTTCTAGAGAATTTTATGACAGTATGTAAATGGATACATTTAGTGGGATTTCTTCAAGTATCTTTCTATTTGATTTGATTTGATTTGATATAGGCTGCTGGTTTGCTCTATATTGCTTTTATTATGTTTAGATAAGGGCCTTGAATTCCTGAGTTCTCCAATACTTTTAACATGAAGGGGTGTTGTATTTTATCAATTGCTATTTCAACATCCAATGAGACGATCATGTGATTTATTTTTTTCCTTTGAGTTTATTTATATATTGGATTATGTTAATGGATTTCTATTTTAATCCAACATTGCATCCCTGGAATGAACCCTACTTTTGTGGTGAATGATTGTTTTGATGTATTCTTGGATTTCGTTTGCTAGAATTTTATTGAGTATTTTTGCATCAACATTCAAAAGTGAAATTGGACTGAAATTCTCTTTCTTTGTTGGGTCTTAGTGTGGTTTAGGTGTCAGAGTAACTGTGGCTTCATCAAATGAAGTAGATAGTGTTCCTTCTGTTTCTATTGTATGGAATAGTTTGAGGAGTGTTTGTATTAGGTCTTCCTTGAAGGTCTCATAGAATTCTTCACTAAGCTCATCTGCCCCTAGGCTTGTTTGGTTAAGAGGTTTTTAAGGACTTCTATTTCCTTAGGGTCTATGGGATTCTTTAGATAGTTTATTTGCTCTTGATTTAACTTTGGTATATGGTATCTATCTAAAAAGTCATCCATTTCTTCTAGCTTTTGTTTTGTTGAGTAACACCTGTTGTAGTAAGATATGTTGATTTTTTTTTGAATTGCCTCACTTTCTTCTGTTATGTCTTCCTTTTCATTGATTTTGTTAATTTGGATAATGTCTCTGTGTCTTTTAGTTGGTTTTTCTAAGGGTTTACATATCTTGTTAATTTTCTTAAAGAACCAGCTTTTGGTTTTGTTGATTTGTTGTATGTTCTTTTTGTTTCTAATTGGTTGATTTCAGCCCTGTTTTTGATTAGTTCCTGCCATCTACTTCTCTTGGGTGTGTTTACTTCTTTTTTTCCCTAGGGCTTTCAGATGTGCTGTTAAGTTTCTAGTGTAGGATCTCAATAATTTCTTTAGCAGGGCACTTAGTACTATGAATTTTCCTCTTAGCAGTGCTCTTCTTGTGTCCCATAAGTTAGGGTATGCTGTGTTATCATTTTCATTGAATTCTAGAAAGTCTTCATTCCATTCTTTATTTCTTCTCAGATCAAGTTATCATTGAGTAGAGAGTTGTTGAGTTGTTCAATTTCTATGGTTATTTGGGTTTTCTGTTGTTTTTGTTGTTATTGAAGTCTAGCATTAGTCTGTGGTGATATGATAGGAGTCATGGGACTAATTCAATCTTCTTGTATATGTTGCAGCTTTTTTTGTGGTCAATTATATGGTTAGTTTGGCAGAAGGTACTGTGTGATCCTGAGAAGAAAGTATATTCTTTTTTATGGGGTGAAATGTTCTGTGTATATCTGTTTAATCCTTTTGGCCCATAACTTCTGTTAGGTTCACTGTGTCTCTGTTTAGTTTTTGTTTCAGGAACCTATCCATAGGTGAGAATAGAGTGTTGATATATTCCACTATTAATGTGTGAGGTCCAAGTTGTGTTTTGAGCTTTAGTAAAGTTACTGTTTATGAATGTAGGTGACTTTGCATTTAAGGCATAGATGTTCAGAATTGAGATTTTATCTTGGTGAATGTTTCCTTTGATGAACATGAAGTGTCCTTCTCCATCTTTTTTGATAACTTTTGACTGAAAGTCTATTTTAGTGGATATTAAAATGGCAACTTCATCTTGTTTCTTGGAACCATTTGCTTGGGAAATTTTTTCCACCCTTTTACTCGGAGGTAGGGTCTGTCTTTGTCATTAAAGTATATTTCTTTCTTCACTCCTTCCATTCTTTCTTCCTTCCTTTCTTTTTTTTTTTTAAGATATATTTATTATTATATGTAAGTACATTGTAACTGTTTTCAGATACACCAGAAGAGGGCATTAGATCTCATTTCAAATGGTTGTGAGCCATCATATGGTTGCTGGAATTTGAACTCAGGACCTTCGGAAGAGCAGTCAGTGCTCTTAACCGCTAAGCCATCTCTTCAGCTCTACAGTATGTTTCTTGAATGCAGCAAAACGTTGGTTCCTGCTTACTTATACAGTTTGTTAGCTTATGTCTTTTTATTGAGGAATTGGGTCCATTGATATTGAGAGATATTAAGGACTGATGATTGTTAGTTTCTGTTATGTTTGTTGTTGGAGGTGGTATTACATAATGTGTGATTCTCTCCTTTTGAATTTGTTGTGAGATGGGTAATTTCTTGGGTTTTTGTTTGTTTGTTTGTATGTTTGCTTTTATGTGTGTAAATACTCTTCCTTCTGCATGAATTTTCCTTTTAGAATCCTCTGTAGGGATGTATTACTAAAAATATATTGTTAAAACTTGATTTTGCCATGGAATATTTAGTTTATCTATCGTGAGTGAGTTTTGCTGGCTATAGTAGCCTGAGATAGCATTGTGTTCTCTTAAGGTCTGCATGATTATTATGTGACAGGAAGACTTTTTTTTCTGGTCCAATCTATTTGGTGTTCTGTAGTCTTCTTGCACATTTATGACCATCTCTATCTTTAGGTTGGGGAAGTTTTCTTCTATGAGTTTGTTGAATATAGTTTTGGGCCTTTTGAGCTTGGAATCTTCACTCTCTTCTATTCCTATTATTCTTAGGTTTGGTCTTTTTATTGTGTCCTGGATTTCTAGGATGTTTTGGGTTAAGAGCTTTTAATGCTTTGTATTTTCTTTGACAGTTGTGACATTATTGTCTATCACATCTTCTTTGCTAGAGATTCTTTCTTCTATCTCTTATATTCTGTTGGTGATATTTGCATCTGTAGCTCCTGACCTCTTTCTTAGGTTCTCCATTTTCAGGGTTGTATCATTTGTGATTTCTTTATTGTTTCGGTTTTCACTTTTAGAAGACATGTAGACTTGTGGTATTGAGAGAGAGAGAGGGGCAGACATTCAGATCTGCCCTGGCACAGGTAGAAACTGGAAGGAAAATGGCGTTCACATGGAGTGGAGGTGTCTTGCATCTTCTGGGCTTCTTGGGAGTCCCAGATACTGCAGTTATTTGGTCAGGTGTCTTACCTGTTACCCTGCCTACAGCAGATCTCCTGGGAGACCTCCAGACTATGAGGTGTTGACCAAGATGAGCAGACAAGCAGAGAGGCCCCAGCATAGGTGCAGACCTGAAGAGAAATGGCCTGCTCTTAATTTTTTGATTTCTGGAAGTGACTTGCTGTTTCTGGATGATTTTAGATGCCATAACTTCCTTAGGGATCTTTGAGTATGTGCAAACTGATTTCTTCTGTTATGATTTGGTATGTACTCTCTGAGCTTACATTTTAGTAAGAGTTGAACTATCCTTAATTCAGACATAGATATGCTGCTATGCATGCAAATATATGCATTCATCAAACCAACAAACAAAGATGAAAACCTGAAAATGATGAGAAATAAAAAACTAGTGAGCTACAACTAGAAGAAGCAATTAGTTTTAGAATTAGAAATGTTCATACTTTGCTGAACCTAATTATCACATGTCTATTTTAAGACTATTTCCCTATCTTCTTTCTGGGTTTCAGTGAATGATGCAGAAGCCCATAGAAGGTTTGAAAAGTTCTTAGATTGAATGGCTGTTAAGAATATAGTTTATATAGTAAGCACAATAATACATAAACAAAAGTCTATAAGGCTGTAATATATTCTCCTGTGATCTTAGTCATTAAAAAAAAAATCAATATTTTACACTTATTCAAAAGGCATGCTCTCAAGGTTTGATCTTTTGCTATGCTCAATACTGGTTGCTCATGAAACCCCATTCAGACCTAGGTGATACTATATGACATGGAGTTTAGGGTTCTGGGGCTTGAGGTTGGAGAAGAATCATGAGGTGGAAAAAAGAAGGTGGAGAGAGGAGAAACCACTATGGAGAAAGAATTTTAAAATAATGGACATGGGGATTGGCTATTAAAAGGAATTAAAAGCAGCCCAGATAAAACATGAAAAAATATGTAATGGGATTATTGGCTATGAAATATACATAATAGCATAGAGGTTAGATATATACTCAGGTCTTTTGCTGATTAAGGCTTATTGTAAATAGTAAAAGTTGTATGCCTTTTATCCAGGAACTAAATGATCAAAAGAAGGATAGAAACTCCAGATTGAGAGTATTTTCTATACCAGTATGCATTAATTAATTCGATGTCATAGGCTCTATGAATGATCTTGGAAGAGTAACATTGATATAGATCTACTTAGATAGCTTGTGATCCCATTGGAAAGATGAACTGGAAAAGCAATATGTCAGGTTCAATGGTCAGGAGAATGTATAGGTTCTTAAGGAAGGGCATACAACCATGATGTCAAGAAAAATCATATAACCTGAAGTCTGAAATGTACATAAGAGAAATGAGGGACTTACTAAGGCAGAACCAGCCAGGAGGCACAGGCCTCAAGAGTCACAGGGAACTCACAGGGTGCCAAAGAGAGGATCCTCTCAGCTTCCCAGTGACAGAGCTGGATCAGCAACCCTCTCTGCCCCTTCCCTGCTAGGGGAGGACCTACCACCAGGGCCTGCTTCAGCCCAGAGACTCAGGTGAGATCTGCCTCTCGAGTGACTTTCTAAGGCGGGACCAGCGAGGAGACACAGGCTCCAGGAGTCGCAGGGGAGTCTCAGGGCAGCAGTGACAGGACAAGCTCTAGTCAGAGACACGAAGAACATCTAACATCAGAGAGTAAGAGATGGCGAAAGGCAAATGCAAGAATCCTACCAACAGAAACCAAGACTGCTTGCCTTCATCAGAACCTAGTACTCCCACCGCAGCAAGTCCTGGATATCTCAAAACATGGAAAAGCAAGATTTGGATCTAAAATCATATCTCACAATGCTGATAGAGGAACTTAAGAAAGACATGAATAACTCCTTTAAAGAAATACAGGAGAACACAGGTAAAGAGGTACAAGCCCTTAAAGAGGAAACAAACAAAAAAAATCCCATAAAGAATTACAGGACATCACAAGTAAACAAGTGGAAGCCCTTAAAGAGCAAACTCAAAAATCCCTTAAGGAATTTCAGGAAAACACAAACAAACAGGTGAAGGAATTGAGTAAAACCATCCAGGACCTAAAAATGGAAGTAGAAACAATAAAGAAATCACAAAAAGAGACAACCCTGGAGTTAGAAATCTTAGGGAAGAAGTCAGGAAACATAGATGCAAGCATCACCAACAGAATAAAAGACATAGAAGAGGGACTCTCGGGGGCAGAAGATAACATAGACAACATTGACAGAACAGTTAAAGAAAATGCAAATTGCAAAAAGACCCTAACCCAAAACATCCAGGAAATCCAGGACATAATGAGAAGACCAAACCTAAGTATAATAGGTATAGAAGAAAGTGAAGATTCCCAATGTAATGGGCCAGCAAATATCTTCAACAAAACTATACAAGAAAACTTCCTTAACCTAAAGAAAGAGATGCCCTTGAACATGCAAGAAGCCTACAGAACTCCAAATAGACTGGAATAGAAAAGAAATCCCACTAGCCACATAACAATCAAAACACCAAATACACTAAACAAAGAAAGAATTTTAAAAGCAGTGAGGGAAAAAGGTCAAGTAACATATAAAGGCAGGCCTATCAGAATTACACCAGACTTCTCACCAGAGACTATGAAAGCTAGAAGATCTTGGGCAGATGTCATACAGACCCTAAGGGAACACAAATGCCAGCCTAGACTACTATACCCAGCAAAACTCTCAATCGCCATAGATGGAGAAACCAAAGTATTCCATGACAAAACCAAATTCACACAATATATTTCCACAAATCCAGCCCTTCAAAGGGTAATATATGGAAAACTCCAACACAAGGAAGGGAACTACATCCCTGAAAAAGCAATAATGTAATCTTCCAACAAAATTAAAAGAAGATAGAGACATGAACAGAATGCCAGCTCTAACTACAAAACTAACAGGAAGCAACAACTACTTTTCCTTGATATCTATTAACATCAATGGACTCAATTCACCAATAAAAAGACATAGACTATCAGATTGGGTTTGTAAACAGGACCCAACATTTTGCTGCATACAGGAAACCCACCTCAGTGACAAAGACAGACACTACCTCAGAATAAAAGGCTCTAAAACAATTCTCCAAGCCAATGGTCCCAAGAAAAAAGTTGGAGTAGCCATTCTAATTTCAAATAAAATCAGCTTTCACCCTAAAGTGATTAAAAAAGATAAGGAGGGACACTTCATATTTATCAAAGGTATGATCTACCAAGGTGAACTCTCAATTCTGAACCCCTATGCTCCAAATGCAAGGGCATCTACATTCATAAAAGAAACTTTACTAAAGCTCAAAGCACACATTACACCTCACACAATAGTAGTGGGAGATTTCAACACCCCACTCTCTGCAATGGACAGCCCATGGAAACAGAAACTAAATGAGGACACAGTGAGACTAACAGAAGTTATGAAACAGATGGATTTAACAGACATCTATAGAACATTTATGTAGAGAGCTGTCTGAACCGTGCCCTAAGATGGCGCCAGCATCCGCTCCTTGCTGGGGAGCTGGAGTGATAAACAACTCCTTATTTGGCTGTGCTTGTTGGCCTGGTTTGCTTCCGCATTTGGCATCCTATCTGCACATTCCACGTGGCCTCGTGTGATAGACTTGGTGTAGAGTATTTAAGGGTCTGGGGTGTTCCCCTCTGGGTCAGAAGAATATTCAAGGTTCCTGAATAAACTGCTTTAAGAAGAGCTCTCGGGTCACATCTTCCTTGCTGGTCAACTGAAGGAAGGACAAGCCAGCCTAAATATAGCTATCTCCTGAGAGGCTCTGACAGTACCTGACTAATACAGATGTAGAGGCTCATAGCCATCCACTGAACTGAGTACATGGTCCCCAATGAAGTAGTTAGAGAAAGGTTCTATGGAGCTGAAGGGTTTGCAGCCCCTTAGGACAAACAACAATATGAACTAACTAGTACCCTCAGAGCTCCCAGGGACTCAACCACCAATCAAGGACTATACATGGTGGGACTGATTGTTTTGGCAGCATGTGTATAGTAGAGAATTGCAAAGTTGATCACCAATAGGAGGAAAGGACCTCAGCCCTGTGAAGGTTCTGTGCCCCAGTGTAGGGGAATGCCGGGGCCAATAAGTGGGAGAGGGTTGGGTGGCAGGCATGGGGATGGGGGAGGCAACAGGAATTTGTTCTTGTTGTTTTTGTTTGTTTGTTTGTTTATTTTTGGAGGGGAAACTGGGAAAGGAAAAATTTACATGTAAATAAAGAAAATACCTAATTTTTAAAAAAAATAGAATAAAATATAATAAAAATTAAAAAAAGAGAGAGAAATGAGAATGAAGAAAAAGTAAGTGCTCTGTGGCATTTAAATTTTCATGATGTTCAGGTAAGAAAAGTCCATAGTTTTTTTTTGAGGAAAATTTGATATACAGATATAGATTATTAACTGTGCAGATGAGGATGAAAAGGTGGAGTAGAGCCAGGAACTTAAGAAACTCAGTTAGACTTCATTGTTAGGTCACTCAGTGAAAGACTCTTGGTGGATTTCAAAGCATGCTGGTGAAATATTATTCTATTTTAGAAGTGTAGCCAAAAGTGCATTATAGAAAGCAATCAGGTGAGAATGAAACTAGAAATATTGATTATGAGGCTGATTGTAGATTGTAAATAAGACATGAGCAGGTCTGTTAGCTCTGTGGTTAGAGAGAAATTTAAGTGCTTAGCTTAGTGAGAAAAATAAGAACCAGGCTTTAAAATAGTGGTTGATTTAATATCTTTCAACTTTAACCAATTGCAATGTGAATCAGGGGGAAACAACATTTTAAAGTGCTTTTTGGAGGATGGACTGGTAGAATGGAGTGAGATCTATTTTTAAATATTTTACTGATCTTAGGAAATAATCAGACTCTGAACAAAATTTTAGTTACTTCAAAGAATCTGGTTTAGAAAAATTTTACTCTCTCCTTGTAGGCTTCTACTTCCTCATTAACTATTGAGACTATTTGCATATTTAATATAGCAATGAATTAGCAACTGAAATTACAAAACTTTTCAAACTAACAGAACAATGTCTCACCCAAGCCTGAGAAAACCATTTCATGCTGAGACTAAAGAAAAACCATTGTCACATTTCTCTTAGAGCCAGAGGATGGGGAATCTGAGGTAGAGATGCATCTCCTATAAAAGGAGGGCTTTGGCTGCTCCTTCCCTTCACAGAGGACAGATAGGCAATCTATCAATATATAATAGAAGAGAAGAGACACAGTCCATATTTGTCAACATTGGTTTTATATGATGGTATTAATCCATTCATGAGAGTGGAATCATTAGGGCTTAAACACTTTTCATTTAACACATCTCCCAATACTGCTGCGTTAGGTAGAAAGTTCCCTACACAAGAGCTTGGAAGTAAACATTCAGACCACAAAAAAACAAACAACAAAACCCAAAACACAGAAATACCTTTAACGCTAAAATTCTTAAAATTACTTCTTTTATTTTATGTTCTAAAAACTTACTAAGAGTGACACAAGCAAAAATCTGTATCATAAACAGGATCTTTTATGTAGAATTGTAGCTGTTAAGGGACTGAGGGTTCGGAATAAGAGATTTTTATTGATATTAATACTTGCCTTATAAGAAACATGTTAAAATACAGTTTTGCTAATATCTATTTCTTTTTATAAAATGCCATGCTAGGAAAGAATAGAACCTAAGCAATCAGACCCTGTTATTTAGACATTTTTTTGTAGTCTAACTGGTATTAATATATTAATATACAATTTAGAAATAAATAAATAAGGAATAAGTGTTATGGCTGAGATCTGAACACAGGTCTCAAATTCAATTATAAATAAAGTATCTTTCCTGGTATCTTGACTTGGCTTTCCACAGTCTTACATAATGACAAAATTCACAGTTTACTCTCCTAATGTAGGCTGTCAATATTCTTTACTTTTACATTTTGAAGTTAAATAATGTTACTCATATTTCTGGATTTCTAGCTCCTTTTGGAAAGTTGTGAGATCTGCCATAATTTTCTTATTGAAAAGTTAGCTGAAGCCTAGCTTCATTATACTGTTATTTACTGTCTTTGTTGCTCTGTATTATGTTGTATACTGTCTCCATTGCATTCCTATTGCTATGGTAAAAAATATCCAGACAAAATCAAATTTCAAAAAGACTTTTTTTTTCCTTCTTTCTACTATTGGTTTGGGAAGTCAACAGCAGTGGAAGCTCTTGGTTGACAGCTGGTTATGCTGCACTTACAATCAAGAAACGAGGGCAGTGAAAACACACAGCTGCTCAGTTCCCAGTCTCAATTCCAGAGTCCAGCATCCCAGTCAGAGACTGGCTTCCTACCTCATTAATACAATCAAGATAATTGCTTATGGGCACGTTCAGACGCCAGCCTCCTGGATGATTCTATGTCAAGATGTTAATATTAACCATCATAAGCATTCTACAGCATAGTTGCCTGTTGGGCCATGAAAAGCAATCTATGTTCTAAGTTGAGTGAGGGTTACTTCCAGTGACCCAGTAGGAAATTGTACAAGGGAGAAAACAGTAAAGCCATGCTTCCCAGACATGGCTGACTCCAAGGCCATTATCCTGTGCTGTTGTCTATCATGTAGATAATGCCCCAAGCTACCAGCATTCAGGCTAGACTCCACCTTCAGTAAACTGACCACAGCCAGGTATGCCCTGTCTCACAGACAGGTAGCCCAGCCCACCATATAAGGGAGGGGGTTGCCCCATTCCCTCTCTCTTCTTCTCTCTTCCTTCTCTCTTAACCTCTTGTCTTTACCTCTTAACCTCTCTCTTACTCTTGTCTTTGCTCTCCCTTCCCCTTCTCTCCACATGGCAATTGTCAGCCTCTACTTTCCTATCTTCTCTCTCTCCTTTCTATAATAAAACATCTTAGGACCCTGCATTGCCTCCTTTCAACTAGATACACCTTGTTGGCCCAGGGTTTGTAGTGAGACCCGTTGTGGGTGATTTTCCTGCCCCATGCTAGCACAGGTACAACTGGGCCACTTTTCTTCCCCACCCCATCTCTCCCTTTGGCCCCAGGGCAGACTGAGCTGCTCTGAGGCTCCCAATTAGTTCTCAGCACCTCTGCAGTGTCCAGTATTGCCTGTAATGCCCAGGGGCTAGCATCTGCCGTTTTTAGCCTTTGTGAGGCCCAGGGATGCCCTGCAGCTATCCCCCTCTGATCCCTGTAGACTGGGATCCAAATGCCCACTTGGTGGAGTGAGGTATGTGGACAGACACCCATGTCTGCCTGCATAGAGTATCTGGGCTCTGACAGGTCACAGGTCTTTCTTCCCTCTCTTTTAGTTCCCCAATCCCTGGTGCCCTGGCAGCTCCACCCGCAGTGCAGATGCCTGGTGCTGGGTGTGTGGCGGCAGCATGTTGTCCAATAGTTGCTCATAAATTGAATACTGAAGACTAGTTTTAGTTTCCATTGGTAATTACTGTTTGTTCTAGAATTTTATTTAAAATGCAGCTTTAAAAAGGAGCATATTTGTGTGTTATATATTCCTATTTCCCCAATATATAAATAACCCAGGTGGACTGTATATTTGAGGAAAAACAAAAAGAAAAGACTTTTGAGGCTTGAAAATGTTTTATTTACATGAATTTCTTGCCCTATTAAGTTTCTGATATTGGTCCAACTCTCTTGTTTTGCTTATTATAATTTCAGAATGAAAGCTCACAAATACCCAAAGCAGAAGAAGGGGAACCTTTCTAAGTTCCCAATGAACTAAAGAGCATCTGAGATCAAAGTGCCTGAGTTAACTGAACAAGTGATGGTACTGGAGACAGGCTTCTGCCTAAGATTCAAATAAACACATGTGAGTCACATGCATGCAGGAAAGCGTGATTGCCATAAAGCACACTCTTGCAGCAGGACAGATTGTCTACAGAGTCAGAAAGAAAGGGCCTTTTGTATTTTCCTTTTCCTGAGCTGTGCTTGCTTCTGTTTACTCTGTTGGAAAATATTTTATTTAAAACAAAACAAAACAAAATTACCTTTCCAATTTAGAACAGCTACCAATCTATTTACAGTGAGCTTACAACTGGGAATGGATACCTTTATTGAAACATCAACCCTTCCAGACAGAAGCAGACATAGTTCTTGTAGTGAAAATGATGGAAAGGTGAGCTGTTTGTGGTTCCTCTAGAGGCTCACAAAGTTACTGGGCAATTTTCTTCTCCTTAAAAATCCCATGAACATATACTGCAATAAACTTCAAATTGTTGGGCACTTACTGTTACCAGCTAGGGGAAGCAAGAGTGAACTAAAAATAATATGTAAAAGTTGAAATGAACAAACAACTTTATTTTTCTATAGGCAGTAAGAACAGGGGGTACAGCAAAGCCTTGTGCTTCCTGAAGCAGTTGGAGTATCATTGACAGAGAGATACACTGACAGCAAAGCATATTCAGCCTGGAATCTGTCTTAGAAATAGCTAAGTTCAACAGACTCCTGACCCAGAACGTATCTGTAAAACTAGAGAAAGGTGGTGGTTTAAAACAAATAAGCACTCTACCCAAATTCCCGCTGCCTTCCAACACACACCTTCCACCTGACAGATCATCAATGTGTCTGCCTGTAGAAAGGTTGCCAAACTCGGAAGCAAACCAGGTAAACAAGCACAGCCAAATCAGGTGTTGTTTATCACTCTAGCGCTCCAGCAAGGAGCAGAAGCCGGTGCCATCTTTAGGGCGTGGTTCGGGCAGCTCTCTACAGGAAAACAGGTAAGGAGCCCACTCAAATAACATCAGCACTGGAGCCCAGCAGACAAGGAATCCCTTTCCTCCCCTTGAACTACCTCTCCCTTCTGGCCTGCACCTTCTATCAGGGCAGATCATTAGCATGTCTTCCCCCTCTGAAGACCCCACAATATGAAGGCCTTCTAGGAGATCTGCTGTACCCAGGGCAACAGATCATTGGCAGGTATGCCCCTTTGAAGACCCCACAGTCTGGAGGTCTCCCAAGAAATATGCTGCAGCCAGAGAGAACTTGAGAAACCTAGGGACACAGAAAGCAAGCTCCAGACAGAGAAACAAGAAATAACCAGATGGCAAAAAGCTAGCACAAGAACATAAGCAATGGAAACCAATATACTTTGGCACCATCAGAACCTAGATCTCCAACCACAGCAAGCCCTGGATACTGCAACATATCTGAAAACCATGATGCTGATCTAAAATCCCATCTTGTGAAGATACTAGAGATATGTAAGGAGGATATAAATAACTCACTGAAAGAAGTACAGGAAAATACAGGTAAACAGGTAGAAGAGCTTAAAGAGTAAATTAAAAAAAACATTAAATAATACAGGAAAACAATCAAACAGGTGAAAGAATTGAACAAAGTGGTCCAAGACCTAAAACTGGAAGTAGAAACTAAAGAAATCACAAATGAAGGCAACACTGGAAATAAAAAAAAAAAAAAAAAAGTAAAGAGGTCAGGAACTAAAGATGCAAGCATCAAAAACAGAATACAAGAGATAAAAGAGAAAATCTCAGGAGTAGACAATACCTTCAAAGATATTGACAAAATGGTTAAAGAAAATACAAAGCATAAAACCTCCTAACACAAAACATCCATGAAATACAGGACACAATGAAAGGAACAAGCCTAGTCATAATAGGAATAGAAGGGAGCAAAGATTCCCAGCTCAAAGACCAGAAAACATCTTCAACAAAATCATAGAAGAAAAATTCCCCAATCTAAATAAAGAGATGGCCATAAATACACAAGAAGTCTAAAGAATACTAAATAGATTGGACCAGAAAAGAAAGTCTTCCAGTCACATAGTAATCAAAACACTAAATGCACAGAACAAGGAAAGAATATTAAAAGGTGTAAGGGAAAACTGTCAAGTAACTTATAAAGACAGACCTATCAGAATTACACAAAACTTCTCAACAGAGATACTAAAAGCCAAAAGAACCTGGACAGAGGTCATGCAGACCGGAAGGGAACACAAATTCTAGCCTAGGCTATTTTATCATGTAAAACTCTCAATCATCACAGATGGAGAAACCAAAATATTCCATGACAAAACAAAATTGAAACAATATCAATCTACCCATCAAGCCCCACAGAGGATTCTAGATGTAAAACTCCAATACAAGGAGGGTATCAACAACAACAACAAAAAAACCCCCAAGAAATTAATACTCTCACAAAAAAAGGAGGGAATAGCATTCACATAATGCCACCTACAACAACAAAGAAAACAGGAACCAACAATCATCTGGGGCTTTAATATCTCTCAATATCAACAGACACATCTTTTAGACATAATCTAAAAGACTGGATGAACGAGCAGAATCCAACATTTTGCTGCATACAAGAAACACACTTCAACAACAAAGACAGACCCTACTTCAGAGTAAAAGGCTAGAAAACAAGGCCTCTAAGAAAATGATTCCAAGAAACGAGCTGGAGTTGCCATTCTAGTATTCAATGACCAATAAATAGACTTTCAATATAAGTTATCAATCAAGATGGGGAAGGACACTTAATACTCAGCAAAGGAAACATCCACCAAGAGAAAGCAACAATTCTGAACATCTATGCCCCAAATGTAAGGGTACCCATGTTTATAAAAGCAACTTTACTAAAGCTCAAAACACAGGTTGAAAAGGTAGAAACACTCTATTAGTGAAACTAATAGAGGTTATGAACCACATACATTTAACAAATATATACAGAACATTTCATCTTAAAACAAAAGATTATCCCTTCTTCTTGGTACTTCATGATATCTTCTCCAAAATTAATCTAATAGTCAGCCACAACACAATTCTCAACAGATACAAGAAGATTGAAAGTTTACAATGAATCCTATCAGAGCATCCTGGACAAAGGCTAGCCTTCAATAACAAATGAAAAACAAAATGAAACAAGAAACCAGAAAACCCATGTATCCATGGAAACTGAACAACTCTCTATTCAATGATAACTTGGTCAGGGAAGAAATAAAGAATGGAATGAAAGACTTTCTAGAATTCAATGAAAATCATGTCATAGCATACCCAAACTTATAGGACACAATGAAAACAGTGCTAAAAGGAAAATTTATAGCACTAAGTGCCCTCATAAAGAAATTA
>JADRCD010144885.1:0-30904 GCA_019843815.1 Montemys delectorum
CCCAAATAGACTGGACCAGAAAAGAAATTCCTCCCATCACATAATAATAAAAACATCAAATGCAATAAACAAAGAAAGAATTTTAAAAGCAGTAAGGGAAAAATGTCAAGTAACATATAAAGGCAGGCCTATCAGAATTATACCAGACTTCTCACCAGAGACTATGAAAGCTAGAAGATCCTGGGCAGATGTCATACAGACCCTACAAGAACACAAATGCCAGCCCAGGAAAACTCTCAATTACCGTAGACAGAGAAAACAAGATATTCCATGACAAAACAAAATTTACACAATATCTTTCCACAAATCCAGCCCTGCAAAGGATAATAGATGGAAAACATCAACATAAGGAGCAAAACTACACCCTAGAAGAAGCAAGAAAGTAATCTTTCAACAAATCACACAAACCTAATTCCACCTCTTACAACAAAAACAACAGGAAGTGACAATTACTTTTTCTTAATATCTTAATATGAAAATTAACATTACCAACATATCCTAATTGATTGAAATCCAAAAATAGGAGGAATTAGAAATTTGTTAAAACCAAAAAAAAAAAGAAAAGAAAAGAAAAGAAAAAAAGAAACAAGAAAGCCGGGCGTGGTGGTGCACGCCTTTAATTCCAGCACTTGGGAGGCAGAAGCAGGCGGATTTCTGAGTTTGAGGCCAGCCTGGTCTACAGAGTGAGTTCCAGGACAGCCAAGGCTACACAGAGAAACAGTGTCTTGCTGTGTACAACATAAGGGTCTTGAAATCTTGCTTCTCCTATCTCAGCCTCTCTATTAGTAGTATTGTTTATTTCATGTTTTTATACTATACTATGGTCTTCATAACAGCTTATATATTTCAAAAGTATTTATATACCCAAGGGAGACATAGACAATTAATTACCTTGGGAGGTGGCTTGTAGGAAAGAAACACAATGAATGCTTTGCTTGACATTTGTAGCTCTTGTATCAAGTTTGAAGAAGAGGACTTTACAAGGTACACTTTCTCTGAGATGAATGCTTTTCCAAATTATCACAGCTAATGAACCAAATTCTTACCCTTACCTAATGTCTGTACCACCCTCCAAGCAGAACCATTGTTCACTGAAACAGTTGGTGAATGACTTTATGGATAGACCATCTTAATACCTACACCATTTCTTAAATGAATGTAACCTGTTCTCTGTGGGCTGAGAATAAAGTCACTCACTTAAGTCAAATAGCTTTGACCATAGCAGGAAGTCTGTATCCAAAAATCGAGCCTACAATTCATTTCTTGGTGCAGCAGAACTATCAACTCTCAGCTTAGCTACGATGGAGGTAAAATAAAATCCTTTGGTGATGTGAGGGTCATTGAAGTATAGCCTTATTACAATGAAATCCAATATCTAAAAATTGTTCTTATTTTGGGCTTGTACCACAGTAAGAGCCAAGATTTTAAACTCTACTAAATACAAAACAAACAAAAAGACTTTATATATTTATGTTCATTTAGGAAAATATCAGCAGTGATGTATTATTTTGAAGTATACAGTTAATATGTTTGGAGTTATTTAAAATTTATATTGAAAAAAATGCATTTTCACTATTGCTGTAGACGAGCATCTACATAAGACTGTTAAATTGTTTTATATCAAACAACTCTTATAATATTTATTTGTATTGTTATAATATTTTATAAATTTTAAGAAATATGACAAAAAAGATATTGTAGGTATTGAAGGGGGGTCTCTGGGAGGAGTTGGGGTACAAAAGGAAAACAAGAATGTGATTTAATTCTATTTACTTAAAATATGTTTTTAAATGTTAACAAATTCAGATTTAAAAAGTAGATAGACACAATCAAGTTTTCTGATACTTATTAAAAGTCCTCAAAAATAAAAACTTGGCAAAATATTGTCAAAAGTAAGTTAAGAACCAACTCATATGGGGAGTAGCTAAACAAAGGCACTAGTCAAGTTTCTCTGGGTTTTTAAGCCATTTAAGGAAATGTGAGCTGAGCTGAGTTCAGTGGATTCTGCCACTGTCTGCAGTTATAACAAGTTTTCCTCTATCTGACTGTAAATCAGACTCAACTAAGATATGTAAGGACTATGCCAATCCCAGATACCACTTCCCCTGAGACTTTGGTTACAGCCCAGTCATTGCTAGGTTTCTGGGATTAAAGGTGTGCTCCACCACCGCCCAGCTGGAATTCTTAAGTGTTTCTATGCACTTGTCTGTTTCTCTGATCCTGAGACAGGGTTTCATACAGCCCAGGTTGGCTTCAAAATGCAGCCAAAGCTGACTACAGTGGAAGTGGAGCTTTCCATAACATAGGAGTTAGCTAGAAGGTCCAGCCACTGATAATGTGACATTAAAGCTCTGTTTCACACCTCAGTTAGTAAACATGTTTTAGGCCTTTTTTAAAAAAAAAAATATGCAGAAAATTTTCCAGAACATAACAGTGGACCATGAATGGAAACTAAGGTTGAATAAAGAATTCATAATCAAAATACTAAGGTGACCTTCTAACCATGCGCAATTTAACCTATACTTGGAGGATTTAACCCACTGTACATATTCAGAATAGAGAAACCAGGTAAAAGGATGGGTATTTTGAAGTATTTAGGAAGTCTCCACTGACAAAGACTTTTGAGTTCTGAGGTAAACGCTCTTTGGGTCAAAGGCCCCCACATCCATGGATTAAACAACTGTAGATTAAAAATGCTTTGGGGAAACTGTGTTTGTACTGACCACAGCCAGCCCTTTTTCTTCATTAGTCTATAAGTAATATGGTAACAACTGACATGTCATTTACATTATTAGGTATGAAAACCAACGGATTATTCAAAGTCCATGGGGGGGATGTACATAGGGTGCACTCAAACATTAAATCATTTTGTATGGTAGGCATGAACATCCTCAGATTTCTGCACTGTGGGATCCCTGAACTAACGTTGTTCAGACACTGAGGGACACTTGCAACTGTGCCATGACTGACTAACCTGCTACTGTGACTTAAGCCCACACCTTTGTGTAAGCTGAAAGTGTGGCTGTGGGCTAGCTTCAGTTTCTGCACTTTGCTTTCCTTATATATGTCAATCATTTTAACCATGCTTCCTGAACATGAATGTGACAGTGCCTCACCTGAAGATCCTGCAAAAGGAAAGGCGCAGGTTCAGTCATCGTGGAGCTGGCCTAGGATCTTGCATGCCTAACCAACCCTTGGACCCAGCTGCTGCTGGTGCAGGACAAATGCTTTGAGCACAAGACTCAAGTGAACTGAGTGAACCAAGTGAACCAAACTACATGGCCGTGATGAGTCCATGCAGCCCCGTCAGCATCCCACAGAGCAGAGACCAGAAGAATAATAGGACACATTTGAAACCAGGAAGTACATCTCAACATCCATTCTTTTCTAGATGTAGAAATAATACGGTAGACTTCTGGCCCTTCCCTCCTAACAGCCAAAGATGCACACTGGAGAAAAGGAAGGGTCCATTGAAGATCAGTGAAGGCTGGAGGTGGAGCTCAAGGGTGGAACAAGAGGTCATGGGTTCAGTCCCTACTGTGACAATAATAGATAAACAAGCAGACATTCAGAGCTAGGAAGGGAAAACCCTGAAAACAGTAAATGCATGGCACACCTAGTCAGCCCCTTGACAGTACAGTCTCTAGTTACAAACTAAGCATGGACCAATGGGTAATGTCAGGCAACCCTCAGATGCAGGACAACTTACTCTGGCTAACTAGAGAGGCATGGCCCAGTCAGTTATATACAAAAAGCTAGACACGAAAGATAACCTTCCTGCTTTCCCTCCCTTCGCCAAGCCTCTTCCTGAAACCTGTTGCTCAGCAGTGTTGCTCAGGTCAGAAGGTCAAGAACTATCCTCAGCTCTTTTTGTCCTCCTGATACTTCCTGTCAACAAATACTAGCAGTGGTACAATCAAAGTGTCCATAATCATTACATCTCGGCACCTCCATTAGGACCATGCTGAGAACTCTGCATCCCTCCCTGGTTTCTGAAACAGACCACTAACACATCTATCTTCACCTTTGCTTTTCTACATACAGTATCTGCTCACCCAACAGTCTGGCTGAGACTTCTCCCAAACGTCTAATGTTCGGATCTTATTCACAGTAAAAAGCAAAATCCTTCTAATAGTTTGCAAACCCTACATGATCTGCCCTATTTAACCCTTGACCAGATTTCTTAGCACACCCCACCTTCAGCCGCACCTGAAGTCAGTGTTTCTTAAATCACAGCAACAAAGCTTCTGCCTCAGAGCCTTTCCACATGCTCTTCCTGTTGCCTCAAGTCTGCTGGCTTGTGAACCTGCCTTATCCCATCTCGGAAAAAGGGAACACAGCATCCTAGATGCAGTATCGCTCTGTTGGGAATTGCGTATTTTCTCCCTTTATAACTAAAATCTTTAATGGAGCTTGAGAAAACAGCCACCACGGGGGAGCCGTAGCTAGGCATCAGGCATAGAAGGCTGGAACATGGCATTCGTGGGTTCTTTCACAGAAAAGGAAGTCACCCATTTACAGAGAGGACTCTCTGGGGACCCATCAGGGCAGCTGTACATAGCTGTTCTGGGTCAAACTAGCCAACAGCAGGGGTGCTGTTTACCTAGCATGTACACTGCAGCCTCCTCGACCACTCAGCTTTGGGGCTCAGAGATTAAGGGCACTCTTGGTTTGCACGAACAGTTTCAGAGGAATGGACATGCATACACTCATGTGATGTATGTAAGAATTAATGTGAGCAAGGTGAGGAAGGGAGAGAAACGGGGAGATGTGGACTGAGCAGATGTGCCCCGCAGGAGAGGGTGGCATGTTAAATGCCATCTTTGGCTATAAATTCCTCCCACTTCTTAATTTCAGGGCCCTTCTCCTGTCTCATGCTCAGGCTACTTCCTGACACAATGGAAAGAGCCAGAGGGTCAGGAGCTACCTCAAAGCCATGTGCCCTAGTTTAAGCAGAACATAGCTTTCAGGAAGTCAGGGAACAGCAAGGCAGTCTCTCATCGAAAGTGATTTCCCAGCCCCGGAACCAGAGTTCCTCTTGTAAGGAGTATTCTTGGGACTCTTCCTCCAGGCCCACCCAGTGTGGGAACTGGAAGAGTCTGGGCACATGGGAAGCAGTCACTTCATTAAAAGGAAGAAGGTGAGAACCGACCAGAATGTTGAGGCACGGTAAAGCCCAATTCAGAGACAGGCTGCATCCTCTTTCTCTTGTACAGCCAAAGATGACAACTTGTCTGAGATAACAAGGAAAATCTGCTGCTCAGGGGCAGGAACGTAAAGAGAGGTGTCAGCACTAACATGAGCTTTGGGAAAAGTGTGTTAATAATGGGCTTGGTCCTGATAGGTAAGCACAAAACACCCCACACTCAGAGCGTCTTTCTGGGATTCCTGTGGGGGAGGTGAGGCACTCCCATTCATATCTGTGGTCTGTGGGGCACACGCTCATCCATCAAAGAGCCACCCAGAGGCTGGACAACCAAGCCTCCTGAGAAATCACTGGAATCTCTATATCTCCACTTAATTCTCCCCTTTGGAGTAAAACATTAGATCATTTGAGAAACTTATTAATGTAACCACAGGCACGAAAAAATAGAGCCTTTGAGTACAGAAAAATGTGACAAACTTTTAACACCTGCCTTCGCCAATACATTGTGCATATCCTATTAAAAGTGGGCTATTTAAGTCAGCTCATTCCTAGTTAAGAGTCAAGTAATTCTTTATCCTTTTTAAATGCATTTTTATATAATGAACTGGCTTGAAATGAGAAGTGCTCACATTTACTCATTTGCATAGCAATAGCTTATTGCCAATGTTTGCACACAGGAACATCAAGGCAAAGCTATTCTTTCATCCCTTTCTTAACAATCTAAGCATGATTTGCCTTTTAACATTAAAACACTTAGATTGGAAAGATATTTGAGAATATGAGTCCTCCAGCCTAGAAGATGCTCAGGAAATATCCGAAAGGAATAAATGCATCTTTCCAGTGCCCAATGATGAGTAAGAAGACAGTAGGTCTTGCAAACTGCTCAAAGAAAACACCTTCCTCTGACCTTAACTGGTCAGATGCCAAAGTAAGTCAACTTTCCAAAGTTGGGAGCCCCACAACTTTCACTAGGACAACTGCGAGCTGCAGCAAGCCCACCACTCTAGTGTGCTAGGCTACCACAGCGAGACAAATTGGGAGCCAAGGCCTCAGAGCCTCAACACCTTGAGACATGCAAGGAAAGGGTTCAGGCCCAGCTGCTCTAGATGTGTGGCTCCGGGGCCTGGCCCCACGCAAGATCTTCTCTGGCCCTTTTCACAGTAGAGCCAGGGGAGGAACTGGGCACTCAGGTTGAGCAGCTCCGGGTGGAAATCAGCTGCAGCTCGGCTGTACCAAACTCCCAACTTCACAGAGTTTCCTTGGCTCTCAGATCCCACTCCCAGCTCCGAGGCCTCGGTGGCCTCCCCTGGCTCCCGGGCGCCAGCGAGTGAAGTGGAGGGCGCAGCCCGGAGGTGAGGAGCCGCCCCCAGGAGCCAAGCGCAGGTGGCGGGCGTGGTTCCTCCAAGCCTGCCCCAGCCCACCCTGGCTCGGCCTCCGCGCAGCAGCCTCCGCCCGAGTTCGCCGGGTTCCAGCGTCAGGCCGTGGTGCGCTGCTTGCGGAGACCTACTTGGGCTCAACGGTCACCCACTGCCCTCTTCCAGTCTGCGTGGCTCTCCTGCCTCAGGCCCTGGCTAGGTCCCCAAGTCCTCATCTCAGGGCCCTCGGGTCGCGCCCGGCAGTGGCGGTGGCGGCGCTTACCTGGGTCGCGGAGCCGAGGTCTGGCACGGTCCCGCAGGTGGTAGATGAAATCTTGGCAGCTGTCGTGCTCCAGGGCCCCTCGGGCACAGAGCTCGGCCAGCAGCTGCAGCGCCTGGTGACAGAGCGCGTCCCTGGCCCCGGGCATCGCCCCCCCGCATCCTCGGACCGCGCCGGGCAGGCGGGCGCGGGAGAAAGCCCTCCGCCTGCCAGCTCAGAGCTGCCGCCGCCGCCGCCGCCGCCGCCACTGGCCGGTCCGCGCTCCCCACCCGAGCCGCAGCGCCAGCCGGGTCGGCCTCCCACCGGTTGCATGCAGCTCTCCGAGAGCCGCTCGCTCGGGCTTTCTCCGTCTCCCGCGCGGCCCCTCGTCCCTCCCTCGGCGCGGAGGGGAGGCGGCGCTGCACAGCCTAGCGCGCTTCTCCGCGCTCCGCCCGCTACTCGCAGCCGCCGGGGGCGGGGCCGGGTCAGGGGTGCGCGCCGCGGGCGGGGGTTCGCTGTCGCCGCAGAGCCAGCGCTCCAGCTGGAGACCCGGGACGGGGGCGCTCGCCCACTGCAGGAGAAGCGCCTGATTTCGCTCCGGACCCTGCGCTCTGAGCGGCCGCGCCCAGGATCAGGAAGTACGAGCCGGTGCGCGTGCTAGACGCTCTTGGCACCCCATTTCTCCGCCCAGATGCCAACCTAACATCCCTCTGGCCTCTGGAGCCCCGCGCGAGTCCAAAAGCAGGTTCTCGGTTGTTCGGAGCAAAGGCTGGAGGGTAGACCACACCTGCCAAGATCTCAGTACCTTCTTTAAACTTGGAAAGCGCGGTCTGAGCAGAAACCTCCGGCCCAGTGGTGTCACGCGCCCAAACGCGGGGTTTGGAGCCAAGATTTTCCAACAAAGAATGGATGTCCAGCGTGGTGGTGATTTGGAGAAGGTGGAGGCTCCGATAAGAAATGAGGACAGATGCATGACCCTCGGGAAAGACGACGAGGCTCATCTGGAGCTTTGCAGGTCCTGATTGGTTTTCTAAGAAGCTGATTGGAAATGCGAAGGTTGCCAGCACCTCCCTGGCACAAGAAACAGGATCCAGAATTTGTGGATATTTGGAAAGACCTCAGTCACCTCTCATCTACCCATCTCTTCATTTTTTAGGCACTAAGCCCAGAAATAACCACAAATTATTTAGGTTGTTTGTGAGCCCAAGGCACTGTGCCACAGCCTTTTGTATAGTTTCATTTAATTCTCTAGATAGATAGCCTTAAACGTGTGTGTGTTTGTGTGTGTGTTTGTGTGTGTGCGCGCGCGTGTGTAATCTCCACGCTGTCACTAAAACAGCTGACTCAGAGAGGTGGTATTTGCCCAAGTTCATAAGAGACTTCTCCCCCACCCTTAACTCCCTCTCCCTCCCTGCCTCTCATCCACCCTCTCCTCTCCTCTCCTTCTTTCTCCCTGCTTCTCTTACATAGTTATATAATCCCAATGTTAAACTTCATTCTAGAGCAATTAATAGGACTCTTACCCATAAGGTTGTGCTGTCTAAGAATGTCTCATAGAAAATCATATTGCAAATAAAGAATATTTGCTCAACAGACAAAAGTTGAAGTTGTGTAGTGAGCAGTGTTGGGCTTGGTGGAGTTTATCTTGGAGTAATAGAGAATGGACAGCTGTGGTTATAAAGGTAACTCCGGATAGCTGTGAAAAGGCACTTACACTCTTCTAGTTTTCTATTTTTAGTTTATTTCTTCCCACTTCCTAAACTTTTTTGTTAAAAACTAAGGCACAGGGCTGGGCTGCAGATTAATTGGTAGAGTTGCTTGTCTACCATACTTAAGGCTCTGGATTTCATCTAGAACCAAATGAACCCAGTACAGTGGCATATGCCTGTAATCCCAGCACTCAGAGATGGAGGCAGGAGGACCAGAAGTTCAAGGTCATCCTTGACTACATTCTGAAGTAGTCTGGGCAACACAGGCCTCAAACAAACAAACTAAAACACTTAAGACAAAACCAGCACATTGTGAAGGAGGAAACCAACTGAGAAGGAGCCAGTGGGCGAGACTGAGCAGGTGCTCCTCTTCCAGAGGAAGGGAAGGGGAGGGGCATGCACCAATGACGAGACAGAGAGGAGGATGGTATAGGAAGAAGGGATGTGCTTGTTAAAAGCCAGTAGCAGTGTAACTCTTATGACATGATATCAAAAAGTAGCTGAGAGCTGTACATTCCATTAGTAATAACTCAGAGAGACTGAGATCTGGTGACAGCCTAGACCGGACTAGAGGCAAAGGCTGATTCCAGAAACAGTCAAATTTGAAAGGCATTTTAAATATTAGGAAGACTATAACCAGTAGAATCTGAAAGAAACAGACAGCCACAAGCAAATACAGTAACAGAGTTGTAGAGTCCATTCCCAGCTGACACACCTACAAAGCATTCCTGCACCTAACCTCAGGGAACATTACCGAGGAAGAGCGGAAAGATTGTAAGAGCCAGAGGATCAGGGAGTTTGCTGTGTAATTAAGTCTCCTAGTAACATTAGAAGCTACAGTCATAAAATCTCACTAATATGACCTCTCAAATGTGAGTTAAACAAGAATAACATCAACAGATAGGCCAAACTGGATGAGGAAAAGCCCACTAGGCCTCAACCCTACACAAAGAACGATAGGCAACTGAGTGAGGCTGGGAGCAGGAGAGGTGGTCCCCACCTGGGGAGAGCACACCAACTGCTTGTCCAGTGTCAAAGAGTCAGCTCTGAAAACATACATACAAGTAATCTTATATGGACTCAATAGGTTCTATTTAGGAATGTGTGTGTGCACGCATACATGCATGTGCAATAGGCAAATATACATGAGCTAACAATGAAACAAAGAGGCCATGAATTTGAAGGAGAATGGGAGAGGTATATGGAAGGAAGGGCTTGGAGGGAGAAAAGGGAAGGGAGAAATGCTGTAATTAAATTATAATCTCAAAAAACAAACAAAAACACTGTCTAAAAACTAATAGCTTAAACTGAATACACAGGCACAAGTGGTCCACAAAACATTTTCCTTTCCCTCTGAAGGTTTTTACAGTGCATTGAGATCATTAACTAGACTTCTACTATTACTTAAATGGCTGTTTAGTCAAACAGTTCTGAGACCATTCCTCCACCACTGATAAAAATTGGAACAGCCAGTGTTAAGGATGATATTCATTTTGTCTTCTGAATTTTCTGGGCATTTTGGTTACCTTGCCACTCTAGTAGCCTTCTTGTCTACAGTTTTGATGCTACCCACAGAAACTGCTTCATGACACAAATGACAAAATGACACAGGGGGAATGGTTGCAGAAGCTCCTGATACCTATGGGCTTGCCTGAGATCATATCAATAATGGCTGCATAGATCTGAGTCTGAAAATGTAGGACCATTTTCCAGCTTCTTACTAGAAGAGAGGTCAATCTTTTCTGTAAGCTTAGCACACATGCATGCTATGTGAGCTATATGACAATTCAATACAGGAACAAAGCCAGTGCTAATTTGGCCTGAAATGGTCAATCACCTGAGCAATGAAGCCATCTAGTTTCATTGGTGAGTCATTCTTGCTGCTACCAGCAACATTGTCACATCTAACATCTTTGACAGAGGACTTTTTTTTTTTCATTGAAGTCCATATTGTCCCCAGGAAGGCAGTCATTCAAAGCCTCACAGTGTCATTTCAACAGACTTTACTTCAGTTGTGGGACACTGACTGGAACAAAGGTCACCCCATGCCAGGTTTGAAAACATCAGTCTCCACTCAGCCCACAGTAACAATACCACCAATTGTATAGACATTTTGGAGGGGTAGTTGCAGACTTATTAATTGTTGAGTTGGTGGCAAGATAAAACTCAAAGCTCCCAGCAGTGTGGCTTTACCCATCTTTATAGGCGATCTTCCTTGAATCAAGACATACTGGTGCTTGGACCCAAAATGTTGTCACCATTCCAATTAGAAATTGGCACAAATGCTACTAGGTCAGGGGTATGGCCAATTTTCTTAATGTAAGTTCTGCTGACTTCTGGCTCCATGGAATTCACATTTTTGGTACCAATCATGAGCTATTTCACACAGTATGTGAGCCAGAAGGGTGTGCTCACAGGCTTGTCCATTCTTGGAAATACCAGCATCAAATTCAACAACAATCTGTAATTATGTTTTTAATCAACTCACTGTGTCCGAGGGCATCGATGATCATTACATAATATTTGATGGTCTCCAGTTTCCACAAGGACACAACAATAGTGACACCACGCTCATGCTCAGATTTCAGTTTGTCTAAGGCCTGGACATGGCTTTTCCCCACCACAGTGCCCTCTTTTTCAAACTTTTCAGTGGTTCCTTTGTCAGGTCCACTACATTTGTAGATCAGATAGCCAAAAGTGGTTGACTTGCCTGAATCTATGTGTGCCATGACAACAACGTTGATATCTTTTCTTTTCACATTTTGCTTTCAAGTTAGCAGTGGTTTCCACATCACTCAAATTCTGAGGGGAAACCCTTTACAAAACAAAGCAATTATAGAATAAAATAAAACAAGTGTTCTTAGAATCAAATACACACTAAGACATTGAAGAAGTAGAATAGTTGCAAGACAACCCGCATCTTGCAAGTTAAAATGTGTGTACCTGGAGTTTATCAGATAATACTAATATGTTCACAACTGAATTGCTTTTGAGATTACCCAAAGCAATGCATTTAAATCTATTAAAGTACAAGTAAATGCATTTTGAACTGTGCTGTTAACTATCATGGTGTGTGTATGTATGTGCATATATAGAGATAGATAGATAGATAGATAGATAGATAGATAGATAGATAGTCAGACAAAGAGATAGATAGATAGAAGTAGTTAGAATCTGAGAGTCTCAGATAGCCCAGGAAAACCTTGAGCCCCCGATATAGCCAAGAATGACTTTGAACTTATGATTTTCCTGCATCCACCTATAGAGTACTGAGCTTACTGGTATGTTCCACCATGCCCAGTCTTATATACTTTTCTTGTTGCTGTTTTATATCTACTGTAATGTACTTGGGACAAAACACATTTCTTAATCTGTTATTCATAGCCTCCCAGACTGGGAGATGTCATGAGCTATATAACATTTTCATTCAAGAATAGACTATAATGAAACAGAAAAATTCCTATCACTCAAGTGATGTCTTAGCTATAAAAATGTTACAGCCCACTGCATTGCTCATCTTGGCAATGTTGGCATAAACAAACCTACTTGTATTGCTAGTTACATAAAAGTATAGGGTGTACAATTATGTATAGTACATAATACTTACCAAGTATAAAAATGACTGTTACTAACTTATGTATATACTATATTTTATATCATTTAGGGCTTAAATATTTCTATTTATTAAAACAGTTAATTGTCATGCAGCCTTGAAGCAGGCCCTTCAGGAGATATTCCAGAATAATATATTAATAGGATAAGAATGACAACTCCATACCTGCTATTGTTCTAAAGATCTTCCAAGAGAATGAGATATGACATTAGAAGCCATGATGTTGATGACCATGGCCTTGTATGTGTTTTGGCTAAAATGAGCTTCATAGTGGGTTCCATGCCAGCCTGACTCAAAAAAAGAAAGTCCACTAAAAAATGTGTAATACTTTCTGAGGAAGAAAATCCATCAATGATCTTACCCAGATGTTAATCTTGAATGTCAAACTGTCAGTCAAGACATGCCCATTGGTGCAATAGGGGCATGACTGTTACGGCAGTAATTAATTACTTTCCGATTGGGTTGGAGATCTACACTCCACGGGAGAAATTCTTACCTAGCACTGAAAAGTCCATGGCTGGGAAAGTCATAGGCCTTAGGGAAGAGCACAAAACTTGCACTGTGCTAAATAGACATGGTGTCAAGCTGCCTTCTAAGTATTGTACTTACATCCACAGATTAGAGCTGATCCCAGCTTTGGTCAGAGAAACTTTTGTTTATGATGGGCAGTGGTTAATACAGAAGCTCCTAACTTGTCAAAGTGCTGAGAATAAGTGATGATGATGAGTATTCATCCTTAAGTAGAGCATCTTTATCACCCCCTCCAAAGTTCAGAGAACACAGTGGAAGAGAGGGAGGAAAGAGTCTAAGAGTCAGAGGGTAGAAAGGGGTACCATGATGTGCTGTCCTCTAATATGAACTAGCAGTTATACCCATGAACTCAGCAACTTATAATAGCTACACAAGCAATGTTTATACAAGACTAGACCTATCAACATTCCATCATGAATGGAAGAGGGACTCATGAGACCTCATCTTTCCCTAAGGAGGTATAAGAAGTTCATTGTTGCTAGGGGGAGAGAATCATATTCCTCAGAGTATTAGCACTGATAAGTAGTCTCTCCCCAAGTAAATATATATCAGCCCTCTACATACAGATGCATTCATGAAAGCAACCTTAATAAAATACATTCTCTCTCTCTCTCTCTCTCTCTCTCTCACACACACACACACACACACACACACACACACACCCAGAGGCTAAATAATAAGGACAACATAATATATGTGTAGGTATGAAACTGTAGAAAAATAGATAAATATATTGAATTCTGATTTCTGAGAGTCACACTGGCCTACAAAGTGATTTCTTTAAAAGTTTACCAAACTCCTGCTGAGATTTAATTTCCACTGTGACTTGCTGCTCCTTAGAGAATGATGAGGTGGTATGACAGATAGGTGATCAGGTTCAGGGGGCTCAGGATGGAATTGATGCCATTATTAAGGGATAAATTTGGCCCCTTTTTATTTCTCCGTCTTTTCATCTTTTTCCATGTCACAACAACATGGAGCCCCTCGCCTTCCAGAATGAGTCTTGCAATTTGCAGAGAATTACAAATGGTAGGACCAAGAGTCTCATATATAGCTCATGCAGGAAGGCTGAGGTAGTCTCGTGGCTACTTGAGATGACGTAGTGAGGCAATAAGTAAAGATCAGCCTTTCTGTCTCAGGCCTACTGTCACAGCAGCACCACACAGACCAGACCAGTGGCACTGTTGTTGCAAATACTTCTGAAAATGAAACTTAACAACTTTTAGTTTGCATGCAGAGGAAAAGCATCTTTGGAAAAAGACAGTTGGTGGCAGTTATGACATCCTCTGAGTGATGTCATTACAGCTGATAATTCTTAAGCATTTGTTACATACTGTGTACTTAACACAAATTACTGCATTTGACCTACGCTATCCCTCCATTTTATTTATGAGCAAATTAAGCACAAAAAGATCCAGTAGCTCCTCCACACAGCTTAGTTCTGAAAGCCAAGATTCAAATTGGAGTCTGTCTGGCTCCAGGCCATGTGTTTTCTTTTTAGGGTGGTGGTGGTGGTGTTCATTTTTGGCTTTATGTGAAAGAGTCTTGTGTAGATGAGGCTGGCCTTGGCCTCCTAATTTTCCTTGCTTTGCTCCCTGAGTGCTGGTATTATAAGAGTGAGTCATCCACACTCTTAGAATCTGTTTTCTATGCCACACTGTGGCTTATCTTCAGATGAGAGAGTATTTTTACTCTTCACTTGAGACAGTGAGAGTCTCTTACCAACTTGGTCCTTGCCTACTACATGACTTCATTTATTCAAAAATCCTTTCAGAAATGTGGTGTCTACACTGAGCCCAGTGTCACTCAGCATTTCTGATGCCATCCAACACATGCTGCTGTGCCTCTTGCTTCCTTTGGGCTTCAAGCTACTTTGCTTGGATGGCAGTAACTTAGATGCAGCAGACGAAACCCTATGTGTCCCATGCATCTTTCATGCTGTTCATTGACCACATCCTGTTATCCATGATGCAGACCCTGTGTAAAAGTAAAGCGGTGATGCCATGATGAGCTCTCAGGACTCAGATTCCTTTCTGGAGGGGTGGTTTGGATGTCTAATGGCAGAAGTTCCATCAATCGTTATTTCTGCTGACTCAGTTCTTTACCAGATAGTTGCTTTATTCAAAAGGAAATGAGATCGGAGCTATCTCCTAATGATTAGCACTGCCATGAAGTAGTCACAAACCCCTTCCTCGTTCATTCTCATACTTGCCTCTGAGCTTGACATACAATTCACCTTAACTAAGAGATTTGCAGTGTCTTGGAGCTCATGTTCTGTGACAACTGCTTTCTTGTCTTTGCCATTAGTCTTCTTTGAAAGCTGATAGCTTCATCGTTTCCTTTTCTGAAACATTTTTCTTGAGATGAAATGGAAGCACTTGGGAACTTGGTAGCAACCACTTCATTCATTTAAGTGTTCTCATTAATCCACTCTAAGGAGTGGATTGTTCTGCTCGGTTCAAGATCCTTATTCCTCTGGCAGGACTTGGTGAGTCTCTTCTTGGTTTTTATAGTTGATGACTCCAAAGTTGTAACTACCATTCCTTTTACTTTAAAGAAAGCAGAGTCTTATTCACTCTATCATTTAAAAACCACATCACATTAGAAATGACTGTGGATGGCCTGAAGGCAAAGCACTGGGCCCCAGGCTTGGCATTCCTTTGCTATACCTTCTCTGTGGTTGTACAGATTTGTATTTGTTTATTTGTTTATCATGAAGCCAGTGGAGAGAACAGAGGTCAGATTTCTGGGTCTCATCTCCCTCTGCCATCAGGTAAAAAATATATTTTGAGATAGAGTCTCATGCAGCCCAGGTTGGCCTCAAATTCATTATGTAACAGAAGATAACCTTGAATTTCTGATGCACCTGCCTGATCCAGCTAGAATTACTGTAATTTGTTTCTGGTGTATACTGTGCTGGTAAAGTAACCAAGGACATTGCCAACCCAGGTAAGCAAGAAGAGCTCTACTATAACCCTACTTCCAGGCCCCAGATAAATATTTTTTAAAAACCGTGTGTGTGTGTGTGTGTGTGTGTGTGTGTGTGTGTTTGTGTGTTAAAACAGCACTCATGTACTCAAACTGGCCCTAATCTTATGTAACTGAGGATGACCTCCTGCCTCTGTGTAACTGAGGATGACCTCCTGCCTCTGTGTAACTGAGGATGACCTCCTGCCCTCTATCTCCCACCTTCTGGGATTACATGCTCTACCACATCTAGCATTTCCTATCTTATTTGTTTGTTTTCTCAGCACCAGTGTTTATTTTATAATTTAAGACTATCTCTTTTATTTTTGAGATTATAATTATATCATTAAAGTATTTTGAGAAATTTATAGTATTGTATTTACCTCATTTCTACCCTTACTTCTCTAACTCTTCTCATATTCATGCCCAATTTCATGGCCTCTTACTTTTTAATTATTATTGACACACATACATACATACTACAGCAGGTATACAATGTACATATGCATATGGATATATTTATGCAACTAGTTGAGTCCCCTTAGTGTTGCTTGCATGTTTTGACTACTGACTACTTTGGATTGAATAACCTGCCAGGGGGATTGTCCGTGATTCTAACTCTCCTTGCAGTCCTTAATTGACTGGAGCTTTTCATTTAGGGCTGGGGCCCCTTACAATTTCTCCAATCTAAGTTGACATATCAACTGGGCATTTTCATTATGCAAATCATGTTAAAGCTACTATCTTGTTAGATTTCCTGGGTGCAGTTTCCCTGTCTCATACAGAAGATAAACGGACAGCAGACATCTAGGCCTCAGGTTCCTACAATCCTTCCTGCCCCTCTTCTATGATATTCCCTGAGTCCTAGGTATAGAGGATGCAAAGCAGATGAAGGTTTGGTACCTCACAGTTTGTTGTTCTCCGCACTTTGACCAGTTCCTGTAATGGCTTCTGTGTACTGTAGAAAGAAACTTTTTTTGATGAGGGGAGAGAGCTACACTTCTCAGGAAAGTCTGGTACAGGCACTGCATGATCAGAGTAGCATCTAGGAGAGTAGAGGCCCGCCAATCACATTTAATCAATACAACCAATGCCCATTGAATGCCCATTAAATGCAAAAGGTTTTTTTTTTTTTAAATATAACTTCTGTGTTGGACTTTGAATTCCATGATCAATAATCTCTCTACTTATATCTCACATGAATTAGTTATGCAAAGTCATTGCTATCGTACCTCAAAAACATATTTCTACATCCATATATAAAAACTTTTTCCTCTTGTCATCATTCTTTATCTCTATTGAAGATTTTCTTGCTACCCCATCTTAAGTTCCTTCTCATTTATTTTCCAGAAATATATTCTGGAAAGCGTATCAAGAAGCAGAGGAGAATTTAGAATCCTAGAGGGTTATTTTTGTTATTTTGATTATTTTTACTGTCGATTTTAGCTCATGCTGTGTGTCAGACACTTTTTAAAATGCTATTGGATTAGCTCATATAATCTTCATAACAATTCACTGGGAAAATGTTAGTCACCCCCTCACTTTTCCCTAAGGAAGCTAAGCTTGGAAATGTAAGTAGCAGGGTGTTTGGTGGTGCATGCTTGTAATCCCAGCAGGAGGTAGAAATGGAAGCAAATGAATTAGGAGTTCAGGGCCAGCCTCAGCTAAATAGTGAGTCTGAGGTCAGGTTGGGCTACATGAGACATACTATAAAACAGCAAAACAAAACCAGGAAGAGGAGGAGGAAGTCGTTTAAATATTCTGCTCAAGTTCTCACAGCTGGTTGATAACAGAGATGGTCCGAGTGACACCCAAGCCCTCTGTCATCACTGTTCCAGTACAGGAGACCTTGATTTTGTCTTCTGAACATGGGAAGGCTTGACAACCTGTGTTTGTGACCTGTGTGGTCTTTGCACACTGTCCTGTGCATCTATTTATGGGCAAAGCTCAGGGAGCAACTGTTCTGAGCTCCATGGGGGTACACTGTGCTTTATGGGGATTGGTTTTGTTTTATTTCATGAGTACAGGTGTTCTGTCTGTATGTGTGTATGTATGTATGTGACCATGTGTTATGCTCAATGCCCCCAGAAGGCTAGAACTGGGCACCAGATCCCAGGGGACTGAAATAACAGATGGCTGGGAACCTTAACGTCAGTGCTAGAGACTGAACCCGAGTTCTCTTGTCAAAGCAGCTAGTGCTCCTACCTGCTGAGCCCTGTATCTGGTCCCCAATTAATGTCCTTTTAATCATTACTGCTACCAGCTTAAAACCCTTAATATTATTATCATGCTGATTTTATACTCAGGAATATAAAAATTCCAAGGCCCCAATCACCTGCCCAAGGTCAGACTACTAGTCAACTATGGAGCAGAGATTCAAATCCAGGATAGGAAGCCTCCAGAGACTTAAATTCAACTGCTGAGCAGTGTGCCTCCCTCTGACTCTCATTTCAGAACTGCCCCACAGGAGTCCTTCACATTTTTATATCAACTACTGGAGACTTTTATGATTACCTTGGACAATCAAATACACATTCTAAAAATGAGTATTTTATGATGCCTAGGGAAATCAAATACACACTTGAAAATAAGTTATATGTGACTTCCTAAAGAACTGATTAAAGCCCTGGGGATTATGCAAACTCCAAGCAACACACTGTGCTTCTGTGTTCTGTTCAACCAGTCTCACCTCCCAAGCAGCAGCACTGCTTCCTGGCTCTCTCTTCCTCTCTGCTTCTCCTACAATTCTGCCCCATACCCCATATATGTTGAGTTATCTTCTGCCAACAAAGGGATGCCAATTTCCCCATCTGTAGCTGTCAGATTTCAGACTCCACGAACAGCACAGTCTCCTCACACAGCACCTGTGTTTTCTCCCCATCTGATAACTGGGAGTAAGTCTTGATCTCTATTGCCAACACAGAGCACAATGCTTACTGCAAAGGCAGTAAGATGCAACTATTTTCTGAGTCAAATATGGGTGAGGACAGTGCGGGAACATGTATTCAGGTTGTCCTGGAAGTGGTCACCTGACTCTAAATAGAGAATGTCATAAATCCATTTGTTTGACAAATGCATTGTGGAGACAACACATAAGTGGGCTCTAGCAGAGTGGGGAAATCTCTGGGATAGGTTTTAGGTGTTCTCCAATGCCTTTCTTAGCTTATGGGTTGTTGGAAGCTACAGGTCTGCTAAGAAGATATTTCAATGGCTTTACCTGATAATCAAAAATTCAGATCACAGCGGTGAGCAATGAAAGGCTATTAAGGAGAATACAGATCAGAGATACTTTTGACTGCAGACCTGAAGCATTCCAATGCTCCAATCCTGTAGTTCTAATTAGTCAATCAGCCTTCTAGAATCTTTAAGTCTTTCACACAGATTTTTATCTATCAGCTCACACTAGCACACAAACTTATTTTCTCTGCCATCGTTTTTCTGTCTATCCCAGCCTTTGTTTGTTTCTACCTCCCCCTTCCCCTTTCTCTATTGTAGTAGAAAATACTGCCCCTGGAGACATGCACGAACCACTTCATTCCCTAAGAAAGAACATTGGTTTCCAGGTAGAGTTAGAGTCCTTGAGACTCAGATGGCACTGGAGTGAACCAAGGCGACAGCTGATTTTCCATTTCCTAAAGAATCTTCGATTTAGACCTCCTTTGGGAGAGTTTGGTCCTTTGTAAAGAAGGGAAATTTACAAAGTTTAGATAATGGGAGTTTTATGCAAATTATGAACTTCACTGGCCTGGAGGTGGCTGTCTGGTTTTGAGGGTTTAATTAGGAGTAGTGACACACCTTTTGCACTAGAATTATAACCCTCATTGATTACAATAAAACACGTGCCCTAGCTTTATTTTATGTCTAAAAAACCCAAGATCAACTCTTGTATTTGATAGAGCTCTAGCTACAGCAGCATTTGGATATTTTTTTTTTTTTTTGGTTTTTTTGAGACAGGGTTTCTTTGCGTAACCCTGGCTGTCCTGGTACTTACTTCGTAGACCAGGCTGGCCTCGAACTCAGAAATTTGTCTGCCTCTGCCTCCCAAGTGCTGGGATTAAAGGCTGCGCTACCACCGCCTGGCTGCATTTGAGTTCTTTTGTTGTGTCACCTGAATCAAATAGTAAGAGGTAATCTTGTTCATGCTTTTGTTTTTAGATGTTTCAAGTTTGAAAAGGGCTTATTTCACAGGATTTTATTTGTTTATCCTTTACTATTACATTTATGGGAAAATGTCTTGCAAATATGATTCAAGAAAAGAAAAGGAAACAAGGGTAGATTTTTCTCCCTGCCACGGCTCTGTTTCCAATTCTCTTTGGTCTCTAGTGGTTAGTAGGCTAAACTGGAAGTGAAATTCCCATGTATCTGTGAGGTCAGCTACAAGAGAAATGCAAAGGCCCTTATCTTCCAACAGTCCCACAGAGAGAGTGGGGCAGGGGAAGGAGGGTTGGGAGAGGGAAGAGAAGAAGAGCTGGGCCCTGTCTTTTCTGTCTAAGATCTGCCTTGGTTTGTTGTTTGTTCTCTCTGAATAAACTCTTGCTCCCGCAACTGTCCATGGGGTGTCCAGTTCCTTCTGTCGTGGATAAAAGAACCTGGACCTGCTCCAGAGGTGCACACTGAATGTTGACACCCATAATGTCAATAGGTTACACTGACAGACACACCCAGAGTGATTACCATGTCTGTGAAGAGCCCAGCAGGTAGCCAGAGTAAGGTAGACTCTTGTCTAATGGAGATTTTCATCTTCCTTTTAGTCACGATGTAGGCCTAATCCAGGATCCAGAGCTTTATACCGAAAAATGTTTCTTAAGTGCCTGCTATAATACTTTGGAAGTTTCATTGTAAAAGGCAGAGGCTTACGTCTCCAGGTCCTCGGCTCAGCTCGTGTCTTCCCCCTGGATGGCACACTCTGGAATGGCATTTCTTGTGCTCACTCAAGTGTCTGCATGCAGAAAAGCCAGTCTGCTGAGGAACAGAGAGGCTCAGCCAACAGTCAACTATAAAACACCCTCGAAAGCAGCCTCAGTTCAACCTAAGGGGCTGCAACTCCATAGATGCTCTTGACCAGACTTGGCTGAGATGTTAACCGTTCCCCGCCTACTGTTCTAAACCATTCCCTGATGTGGAGATAACACAAACATCATCCTCTTGTGTCCTGCAAAGCACAAGTTAGGGCTCTCTTTACTCATCTCCCTAACAGTAAGGCCAAGGCAAAGGGACCCAGAGCCTTGCCAACCTGACCCAACTGACTAAAACTTCAAGAAAGACTGTGTTGCCACTTTGTCCTATCAACAGAGGGCAGAGATTAAGGAACAGCCTGCTTCTGTTTAAGTCAGAGTTGGTGAAATGACATTCCATATCAAAGTCCACTCCTCAGTTTTAAAAGAGAAAAAAAAAAATCCGGAAGCCTAAAGATCTAGTTCAGTTGAAAGATTGTATGACGGTTTGTATACGTTTGGCCCTGGGAGTGGCACTATTAGAAGGTGTGTCCCTGTTGGAGAAGGTGTGTCACTGTGGGTGTGGACTTTAAGACGCTCATTTTAGCTCCCTGGAAACCAGTCTTCCACTAGCCGACTTCAGATGAAAATGTAGAACCCTCAGTTCTGCCTGCACCGTGCCTGCATGGATGCTGCCATGTTCCTGCCTTGATGCTAATGGACTGAACCTCTGAATCTATAAGTCAGCCCCAATTAAAGGTTGTCCTCATGAGAATTGTCTTGGTCGTGGTGGTGTCTGTTCACAGCAGTAAAACCGTAACTAAGAAAGTGCTTGCCTAAAAATCAAGAGTGGTGATGCACCTCTGTAATCCCAGCAAACAAGAGATGCATGCAGAAGGATCAGAAGTTCAAGGTCATCCTAGCCCTCAGCTTGACCAGGGCTGTTTAATCATTCATGCCTCTTGCCCCGGTTCTTTCTCTAAACTAAATCTCACAAATCCTGAATATGGACTAGGGTTTCTGGGCTCCTTTACCTGTTTTCCCTAACGTGGTCACATTGATTAGATCTTCTCTGCTTCTCACTATTATATGTCCCTTTGATCAGCATACGGTGTTAGGTGGCTGAGTAGAGATAGTTACCTAACTTCAGAATTTCCCTCTTAAGTTCCAGATACCTTGAGACAGACATATAACTGAGACTGGTCTATGTAGCCTACTGAACTTCTGATCTTTTGGTCTCTATTTCCTGAGTGTTAATATGAGTGTACCACCATGCTTGGTTTTTGCAGTACAGGGGTTTGAACGTATGCATTACAGATTCAATGCTATCCCTGCAATGACATCAAGTTACTACTTAGTCCTTAGGTGGCTTCCAGTGTACCTGGACACTTGGTTTAAAAGTGATACTGGCTTGTCCTATACCTTGCTCACACTAGCTCACACTAGTCTCCCCTCACTCAGGATGACTCAATTCCATCATTCTTTGTCTGTTCCCAGACAAATCAACCTGTTACTAGTTCTCTGGTGTTTCCTTTACTCTTTCCTTTGCTGTAGCCAGCTCCTGTGTCTTCTTCAGATAGCAGCCTGAAAAATATTGTGTCCAATTGCCTTCCATGGTGGCCATATCTTGATGTTCCATCTCATACCAGTCTTTTTCCTTTGTAACCTTAGTCACTATCAGAAACTGTCCTCTATACCCATTGATTTTTATATGTATTAGACATCTTAGTGTGCTAGAATCTGCTCTGGGTGTTGAGTATTTATTACTTTAGGGTTAATGCTTATTTATTTATTTTTCTTTTTGAGACCAGTTCTTATGTAGCTGGCCTTGAGCTTACTATGTAAGTGGGATCACAAGAGTTTACCTTACCTGGCTATCTGCTTATCTCTTGTTTGGTCCCCATATGCCATTGCTTTGCCAACCTAGATGTTCATTTTCTAAAGGCGAGAGCTTTGTTCCTCACATCTGTCTTGAGAACCTGGTATCCAAGATCATGCTTGACATCTTGACATGTCCAGTAAATAATTGTTACATTAAAAAAAATCTAAGATCCAGATGGGCTGGGTACTCCAGAGGTGGGGCAGATAAGTGCCAGTGTCCAATGTTAGACAACTACCTGAGTTAGCTGATAGAAACAAAAGGAGCATTCTGGATGTAGAAAAACTCAGGAAAGGCAATAGAACTGTACACAAACCAGCAGTGAGACAGGAGAAGTGCCCATGCAGACCAAGTTAAGCTTCCCTCCATTGTCATCTTTTTACTCACTCTGATAAACACAAACCCAAGTTAGAAATCATAGTTAACATGGAGTGACTTGGGACTGCCCCTGAAATTTGTGTCCTCTTGGAATCTCAAGATACAGCATTGTTCAGAAATATGGTATCTGCATGCGTGATTGGCTATGTGGGAAAGATGGGACTGTCCTGGATGTAGTGTAGGCTGCATAGCCAGTGACTTCTTCCTTACAGGCAGATGCGAGATGCATGGAGAAGATACAATCAGAAATCAGAGTGATGCAGCCTCCAGCCAAGGAGTGCAAAGGACCTGCCAGAGCCACCCCAAGCTAAACATAGTGAAGCATTCCTTCCAGGAGCCCCTCTAACATCCCTAAGGATACCTGGATTTTCAGACTTGCACTTTGCACAACTATAAAGAGAGTTAACCCTGTTGTTCAAGCCAGGAAGTTTGTGATAATTTGTCATAGCAACCCTAAGAAGGCACTATAGCAGTCATATCCCTTTTCTCTTTCTGAACATGAAGTCATTGTTTAATAGCTCAGCCAGGCAAATTTAAAGACAACAGCTTTCTCAGTATTTGGCAAGGAGTAGAAAATTTAAACAGTGTTTGTTAAAAGAAATGTCTGATGACTAAGGGACATAGAATAAAAACAAACAACAAAACAGTGCTGGGGATGGTGCACATACCTTTAATCTCAGCACTGGGGAGGCAGAGGCAGACAGTTCTCTGGGAATTCAAGGCCAGCCTGGGCTATGATATGAGCACCTGTCCAAAAAAAAAATTCTTAAAAAACAAGCAAACAAGCAAACCTTACAAGACAGATATCAAAAGCCTTTAATGATTCTGTCCGTGAAGAATCAATAGCACCTCTGCTGATCTCTGCTTGCTGTCTCAAACGAAAAAGCCTTGCCCGTGTGCAAAGCAACACAAGAGAAAAGTTTGAGGTGGGATAGAAAGTGCAACCGTTTAAAACGGTTCTTCCACTCTTGGGCTGGGTTTGCAATGCTGAACCTTGTATTTGTTCATGTTTACTACTGCTCTATCCACTGCAATGAGTGACACTGTGGACCAAGGCCAGGTCCCCCAGGCTGCTTGCTCCCTCTGCTTCTCTCATGTCATGTTAGGTTGGTTACTTGAGTGCTTGCTCCCTGGATAACTGTGGCTCCATCAGCCACTGCTGCTCTATAGACCTGAAAGACATCTTCTTGCCTAAGGGCCTCAAGTTTCTGGAGGTGGGGCAGATGGGTAAACACATTTAAACAAATCATAATGTTTTTTTTAAAGGCTTTTAGGGCTTGTAAGGTGGCTCCAGCCTGATGACCTGAGTTTGATGCCCAGATTCCACAAGGGAGTAGAAGAGAACCAACTCCCAAGAGTTGTCCTCGAACTGTCCCCTACATATGGTGACACACATGCACACCAACACGTATACACTAAATAAAGAATTAAAGCATTTACAATGCAAAGAAGTACAGAGAATAGTTCTGTCTAGAGGAATTAGTCTACTGTCTGATTGTGTCATCATAAGACTATCACTAAATATCTCTGATATAGGTGTTTCATTGGTAAAAGCAAGTGTGTTTGATAAGACACAGTTCTTTTAGGCCCCGCAGTCTAAAATTATCTGGGATTAAGTCTGTACTGTGTGTACTAGAGTCTCATCTCCCCTGTTAGGCCCCCATGGAACAGGAATAGTGTTTCCATTTCAGTCCAGTGTAGGCATCAGCTAAATGTTTGTAGAATGGCTAGTTGAAATATATCTTCCCCCATTTCTTCTAATATCTCAAGGTGGTATAGAATTCAGCACTCTAAACTGACATAATTCAACAAGAAATTAAAGATAAATAGTAGATATGAACCAAGAGTTGGTTATTCATTGTCTGGAAGCTTACCGTCAATGAATTCCACCAAGGGATTCCATGAAGGGCTAAGTGTCCCAGTTTCACTAAGACCCTCATTGTATGAGCTTCTCTGATTATTATCTTAGACCCATGGCTGTCACATTTCTGAATGCGTGTACTTGAAGATGTGTTTGTGTGTAAGAAGTGAGCATACATGTGTGCGCACACATTCAAGATGTCTCAGAAAGACATTTTGAGTGCATGCTTACATATATTGATTAATACAGTGAGGGGGATGGGAGATCTGTAAACTCTGAAGAACTCCCAGATCAATCTCTAAATTTGAAAGCCTTTCCCTGTCTGTTGTGGAGCTTATTGCACAGAACAAGAATGAGTGAGCCTGTACCTCGGCTGTCATCCTGGTCCTGTAAGGAGGAACTGCTTCAACGTAAACCTTTTACTGTTATTGGTTTTGTTATTATTATTAGAGGTAGAAGTCTCATGTCTCCAAGGCTTTCCTCTAATTATAAGGCAGCCAAGGATAGCCTTGAACTCCCGATCTTCCTGCCCTGACCTCCTCAGGGCTGAGATCACAGGCATGTGCCACTGTGTCCAGTTTATGCAGTGCTAAGGGGAGAACCCAGAGTTTCATGCATGCTAGTTAGGCATGCTGAGTTAGTTCCCCTTCCCAATTCACTACAAGGCTTTAGCTGAACCGTTCCTATAGAGTACTGACAGACAGAACACCAACACCTGGCTTTCTAACCTGAATAAATGATATTCCAACTGCCTGGACTGCTGTCTGGAAAGTTCTTTTGCAAACAGTTGTTTTAAGTTTATACCTTTCTCTCCTCCAAGAGACAAAGAGATCAATTATTTGTTTTTCAAAACTAAACAGAACCATAAAATGAAAAACAGCAGCCCAATAAGCAGGATTTTGCTTGAGCTTAGGTCATACTTGCTGAATATGTCTGAGTCAAGGGCTCACCAGGACTAAAGTGTAAGCAGGCCCAAGTGCAGGCCTCCAGGGACTATCCCTTGGGCATGAATATTAATATGAGGTTTTCATGGGACACAAAGTAGCCTAATGTCATACCACTAACACTGTTTCTGGGTCAGGATGACTCCGGAGGCAAAGAGAACCTCTCTGCACTGCAGAAGCTTACAGTTTCTTTTCTTGTCCCCGGTATCTGCCACCCTCCCCCAGCACTGGCTGTCTCATTGCAGAATTAAGTGTTAACATAGGCAGAGCCCATTTGTGGAGCTGTTGCTGTTCTAAGCACTTTGCAGAGATTAACTCATTGATTCCTCAACGTAATTCTCTCAGTCTGGATGCTGTATTACCTCCATCTCACAGACAAGGGCTCTGAAGCCTGGAGGACAGTGGATCACTTGCCCAAGGTGACACAGACTATAAGCAGAAGAGCTGGGGCTCACAGCCAGGCAGTGTGCCTAGAGACAACTTTATTAACTAGGATACTACACTTGTGATTGACTATTCCACTACTGCAAGCGCCCTCTCAAAATAACTTGTTTTTGTTTTTTGTTTTGTTTTGTTTTTGTTTATTTTTGGGTTTTTTTTTTTTTTTGGGGGGGGGGGGGGGGTCAAGACAGAGTTTCTCACTGTCCTGGAACTCAATCTGTAGACCAAGCTGGCCTCAAACTCAGAAATCTGCCTGCCTCTGCCTCCCAAATGCTGGGATTAAAGGTGTGTGCCACCTAACTTTTAATCTCAATATTAAATGAAAATCATGACTTAAACTAGAATAGACTTTTGGCAATTGCATTTCATATATTAATTGATTGTAAGGATTATAACAAGGGAAACATGATGGAAACCACTGAATTTGTTGTGTGGTTCAGAGGTACAATAGAAAGTGTAGGGTTTTTCTGTGTCTTCTTTTCTTGTTTACCAACTACTTGATCTGGAGATACAAGACTCCACCTATCTCTCTAGGACTCTGTTGTGTTGAATCCTGGGAACTGAATTCCTTAAAAGCACAGAGAAAATATTTAGTATGTGTGGTTGGGGTATGAGAGATCCACAGATGGTGACTTCTCTGCTGCTGTGGTAGGGGACTAGCCTTTTACATTTTAGTACCTTCCAAAGTAATAGTCCATATACAACAGCTTCACTGACAATCTGCGGGGATTTTTGCCAATATTTCCATGTAACTATATGTGTTTTCATGTTAACAATCCTTTAGATGTACAAGAAGAAAACTCAGAGTTGTCTCACTAGATCTCACTTCAACTATATGTGTGTGTGTTGTGTTTATTTTTTAAAGACTTTGTGTTTTGTTTTGTTTTTTTGTTTTTTGTTTTTGTTTTTCGAGACAGGGTTTCTCTGTGTAGCCCTGGCTGTCCTGGAACTCACTCTGTAGACCAGGCTGGCCTCGAGCTCAGAAATCTGCCTGCCTCTGCCTCCCAAGTGCTGGGATTAAAGGCGTGTGCCATCACCACCCAGCTATTTATTTAATTTTAAATGCATATGTGAGTGCCCAAAAATATTTGTGCTCTTTGTGCTTGAAGAAGGTGCCAGATCCTCTAGACTGGTACTTGGAGTACTTGTGAACTACCAAGTAGGTTCTGGGAACCAAATCTAGGTGATCTGTAAGAGCAGCAACTGCTCTTTACTGTGGAGCCATCTCCAGCCCCCCTTCTCAAGATTTGTATTTCTGGTTTTAAACTCCACCTTCTCCACTATTATCATACTTCCAATAAATAGGATGCATTTTTTTCATACTCAGAAACAACAACAACAATAAAAACCACTTAGTTTGCTTTCCCACAAAGAAAATCTAGTCCCAATTCTGGTAACTTCTTACCCTTCCCCTATTCTCATGGGCAGCCCTCCTCTGGAGCTAACTTGTTTCATGGGAAACAATTGTGTCATCAGCAGCAACCAATTACCAAACGACACCTTCCTTTCTCTCTGATGTGTTACCATCCCAGGGGTTCAGTTTAGCAGAAAGCTGTCCTAAGGCCCAGAAAAGCACTAGTTATCATTCTTTAAAAAGCTTCAAGAAGAGCTACAGTCAGCTACTTTCTTTCCCTCCCTCCTGGCAATGCTGCCATTTTTATAATGTAGTGTTTGTATGTGTCTGCACGTGATGTGCAGTACATGGTATACACATATTATATATACTGGACTTCCCAAACAAAATTTCACAATTCTTGAAAAATACATTTAACATGTGATTACAAAATGAACCTTCCATAGACCACTTTTCTCTTCTTTTTTGATTTAATGAACAAGAATTTTAAAGCATTAGGTTTGTCCTGTCATCAGAACAGCTTTTGTCAGCCAGACCTTTGACATTTAAATCTCTAAGAGACAGTGGTGAACCTGGATATGGGGTGGCTGAGGAGAGGTGTAGAGAATACCATACGATGGTGATCTGAGGGTGGTGAGCAGGAGAGATTTCTGGAAGCCAAATATCATTAGATGACCTCTTTTAAGAAGTGCCAGTTGTTTTGTGCTAACTTTCCAAACATGAACAAAAGCTTCCATTGGCATGCAAAATAAGGATGTGCAAAGCAGGTTGCATATGAAAAGGGAAGGAATACTGAGAGAATACTGAAGAGTGTGGGGACTATGCATTAGTAAAATTTACAGCTATGCAAACTTGATTATCTAGCATCTGTTTCCAGTTGTAGAAATTAGGAGAACTTCTCATATGTACATTCAACAAATCGAGACTAGTGAGAGCAATTAATCTCCTGTTTATGATGCAACAGAGCCAACAAGAACTTCTGCATCCATTACAAAGGGAGTTCTCAGACAGAGCTGGATCAGCAACCATCTCTGCCCCCTGCCTGCTAGGGGAGAGCTTTCCTCCAGGGCGGACTTCAGCTCAAGGACTCAGGTGAGATCGCCATTTTCTCTCTGGGGTCTTTCTAAGGCAGGACCAGCCGGGAGGCATAGGCCTCAGGAATTGCAGGGGAGTTGCAAAAATGCAGGGACAGGAGCCTCTCAGCTTCTGAGCTACAGAGCTGGATCAGAGACCATCTCTGCCCCCTCCCTGATAGGGGAGAGCTTCCCTCCAGGGCAGACTTCAGCCCAAGGACTCAAGCGGGACCAGCTGGGAGGCATAGGCCTCAGGAAGTGCAAGGGAGTTTCAGGACTGCAGGGACAGGAACCTCTCAGCTTCCCAGTGACAGAGCTGGATCAGAGACCATCTCTGCCCCCTCCCTGCTAGGAGAGAGCTTCCCTCCAGGGCAGACTTCAGCCCAAGGACTCAGGGCAGGCTTCAGCCCCAGGAATCAGGCGGGACCAGCCGGGAGGCATAGGCCTCAGGAAGTGCAGGGGAATCGTAGGACTGCAGGGACAGGAACCTCTCAGCTTCTGAGTGACAGAACTGGATCAGAGACCATCTCTGCCCCCTCCCTGCTAGGAGAGAGCTTCCCTCCCGGGCAGACTTCAGCCCAAGGACTCAGAGGAGAGCTTCCCTCCAGGGTGGACTTCAGCCCAAGGACTCAGGGCAGGCTTCAGCCCCAGGAATCAGGCTGGACCAGCTGGGAGGTATAGGCCACAGGAAGTGCAGGGGAGTTGCAGAACTGCAGGGACCAGGAACCTCTCAGCTTCTGAGTGACAGGCTGGATCAGCAACCATCTCTGCCCCCTGCCTGCTAGGGGAGAGCTTCCCTCCAGGGCAGAATTCAGCCCAAGGACTCAGGGGAGAGCTTCCCTCCAGGGCAGACTTCAGCCCAAGGACCTAGGGGAGACCAGCTGGGAGGCAAAGACCTAAGGAGTGGAAGGGGAGTTGCAGGGCAGCAAGGAAAGATCAAGCTCTAAGACACCAAGAACTTCTAACACCAGAGATCAAGAGATGACAAAAGGCAAATGCAAGAATCCTACTAACAGAAACTAAGACTGCATGGCTTCACCAGAACTTAGTACTCCCACCTCAGTAAGCCCTGGATATCCCAAAACACCAGAAAAGCAAGATTTGGATCTAAAGACACATCTCACAATGCTGATAGAGGAACTTAAGAAGGACATGAATAACTCCCTTAAAGAAATACAGGAGAAAACAGATAAAGAGATACACGCCCTTAAAGAGGAAACAAAAAAATCCCATAAAGAATTACAGGAGATCACAAGTAAACAAATAGAAGCCCTTAAAGAGCAAACCCAAAAATCCCTTAAGGAATTGCAGGAAAACACAAACAAATAGGTGAAGGAACTGAGTAAAACCATTCAGGACCTAAAAATGGAAGTAGAAACAATAAAGAAATCATAAAAGGAGACAACCCTGGAGTTAGAAATCTTAGGAAAAAAGTCAGGAAACATAGATGCAAGCATCACCAACAGAATACAAGAGATAGAAGAGAGAATCACAGGGGCAGAAGATAACATGGACAACATTGACAGAACAATCAAAGAAAATGCAAAATGCAAAAAGAACCTAACCCAAAACATCCAGGAAATCCAGGACACAATGAGAAGACCAAACCTAAGGTTAATAGGTATAGAAGAGAGTGAAGACCTCCAACTTAAAGGGCCAGTAAATATCTTCAACAAAATTATAGAAGAAAACTTCCCTAACCTAAAGAAAGAGTTGCCCATGAACATACAAGAAGCCTATAGAACTCCAAATAGACTGGACCAGAAAAGAAATTCCTCCCACCACATAATAGTCAAAACACCAAATGCACAAAACAAAGAAAGAATACTAAAAGCAGTAAGGGAAAAAGGTCAAGTAACATATAAAGGCAGGCCTATCAGAATTACACCAGACTTCTCACCAGAGACTATGAAAGCTAGAAGATCCTGGGCAGATGTCATGCAGACCCTAAGAGAACACAAATGCCAGCCTAGATTACTATACCCAGCAAAACTCTTAATCACCATAGATGGAGAAATCAAAGTATTCCATGACAAAACCAAATTCACACACTATGTTTCCACAAATCCAGCCCTTCAAAGGGTATTAAATGGAAAACTCCAACACAGGGACGGGAACTACATCCCTGAAGAGGCAAAAATGTAATCTTCCAACAAAACTAAAAGAAGATAGAGACATGAACGCAATGCCAGCTCTAACTACAAAAGTAACAGGAAGGAACAATTACTTTTCCTTAATATCTATTAACATCAATGGACTCAACTCACCAATAAAAAGACATAGACTATCAGATTGGGTACGTAAACAGGACCCAACATTTTGCTGCATACAGGAAACCCACCTCAGTGACAAAGACAGACACTACCTCAGAATAAAAGGCTGGAAAACAATTCTCCAAGCCAATGGTCCCAATAAAAAAGCTGGAGTAGCCATTCTAATATCGAATAAAATCGACTTTCA
>JADRCD010144886.1:0-11812 GCA_019843815.1 Montemys delectorum
GTTCCAGGACAGCCAGGGCTACACAGAGAAACCCTGTCTTGAAAAACCAAAAAAAAAAAAAAAAAATCCAGCCTTGTGTGGAAGATTCACACTCACCGTGGAACTGTGGGCTCAGTGCAGTCCCCGGCATTGCTGATGTAGACTCCCCTCATTTAGACAGTGATTCTTGGAAAGCTTTACTTTGTATGGCTAGCTCTAGCCGTGTTCCCAGAAGCAGTTTTCCCTGACACGGAAGTGGAGGTTCTCTGGCCGGATGACAGCCCCAGCGGCTGGGTTCTCTACTTCTGCGCCCACACAAATCCTTCAAGAACAGAACATTCATGCCTAGCAGGGATTTAAGTTCTGTAGCAACTGCTTCTAAGGAGTATTTGTCACCCATGGGAACACCATCGGGTGGCTCATAAGGACAACTTGGCTCCACATCCAAGCAGAATGTAATCCTCGGAACAGCAACTTTGATCCTTTGGTTGGTTGTCGTCTGGTCATTCTTCACAGAAACACTGAGGCCGCACTCTCATAAAGGCCCACTTCCCTTTCACGTCCCACCTGTCCAGAGTCAGCTTGTGAGAGAGCAGCATTTTGTTGTTGAAAAACAAAAGGGCAATACTCAGATGGAGAAGCCAAGTGCTGAAGAAGAGGAGACTACTACAGCTGGCACGGGGCCCTGAGGCACGCACTTCATTTTTTTTTTTTTTTTTTTTTTTCTGAGACAGGGTTTCTCTGTGTAGCCCTGGCTGTCCTGGAACTCACTCTGTAGACCAGGCTGGCCTCGAACTCAGAAATCCGCCTGCCTCTGCCTCTCGAGTGCTGGGATTAAAGGCGTGCGCCATCACCACCCCACCACGTCTTGCTTCCACAAAGGCCTCACTATGTAGCCCAGGCTGGCCCCCAAACCACGATTTTCCTGCCTCCGTTTCTAAGTACAAAGAAATCTGTTTCTAACCCCGGAGAACACTGATAGGTAGGGGATTGCTTCTGTAGAGCAGCTAAAGACCTTCCCTAGCCAAATGAACATTTGTTCAAGGGATCACAGAATCACTACGGATTGATATATTCCAAGGTTGAAGCCTGTCTTCACACATAGCAAATGCAAGGGCAGCCCGAGCTATTCGAGACCCTGCCTCAAAGACAGAACAAACAAGTGCAGTCTTGTTTTGACTGTGACTTGACAAAAATCTGTATGTTTGTGATGTACAAAGATGTCCTGGTGTTAGGTTGCGGTGGCACAGGCCCTCAATCCCAGCACTCAGGAGGCAGAGGCAGGCAGATCTCTTAAGTTTGAGGCTAGCCTGGTCTACAGAGTGAGAAACCCGGTCTTGAAAACCAGAAGAAAACAAACAAAACTCTCAAAAGGATGTTCTGGTATATGTCCACATTTGAAATGATTACTATTAATTCAGTTAAACATGTTACTGCTACTCAGTTTTCACGTAGCAGAGTCAATAGACTCTGCTTCTATGTCAAGGTCAGCCTGGGACCCTGGAGAGAGAGAGAGAGAGAGAGAGAGAGAGAGAGAGAGAGAGAGAGAGAGAGAGAGAGAGAGACTTGATGAGATGATCTTGGACTTTTAAGATTTCATTGGGGGGCTGGAGAGATGGCTCAGCCATTAAGAGCACTGACTGCTCTTTTGAAGGTCCTGAGTTCAAATCCCAGCAACCACATGGTGGCTCACAACCATCCGTAATGAGATCTGATCTCCTCTTCTGGGGTGTCTGAAGACAGCTACAGCAAGCGGGACTGGAGAGTGTGAGGCCCAATTGAGAGCTGGAGAGTCAGCGTAGCAGTTAAAAGCACTGACTGCTTGGAGGTTCTGAGTTCAAATCCCAGCAACCACACAGTGGCTCACAACCATCTGTAACGGGATCGGATGCCTTCTATTGTGTCTGAAAAACAGCTACCGTGTTCTTACATGTAATAAATAAATAAATCTTTAAAAAAAGAGATTTTATTGGCTAAGATTTGAAGCCCTCCTTGGGGAGGGAGCTGCGTGTATTTTGTGTAGAATAGGAACAGATATTCACTAGCATGAGCATAAAAGCATTATACTACCCCATACCTGTCAGTCTCTGGGGAGAGGGTGCTCTTCTGGCCGACAGCTAGGCTTGTCCACGTGAGCTGATGGCATGGCATCAGCCAATGACATGAACAATGCCCCTTCTGCCACAACAAGCAGGAGCTCTGAAATGTACTTGCACAGTATGGTTTGTTTCCTGCTTTTGCCTTTTAGAATGAAGCAGTGTGTGGTAGGAACATCCATTCAGCCTTATGCCAGAATAAGAATAATTTTAGAGAGAAGCCAATACAGAATCCAAGGTGAGTGAAGCGCTTGGCTCCAGTTCGTGATGATGAACTAAACATTTGTAACATCATTCAGGGTTTTTCTTTTTTAAAGATTTATTTACTTTTATGTTTATGAGTATACTATAGTTGTACAGATGGTTGTGAGCCATCATGTGGTTGTTGGTAATTGATTCAGGACCTCTGCTCGCTCCAGCCCCACTTGCTCTGAGTTAGCCCCACTCGTTCCAAGTTGGTCCCACTCATTCCGGCCCAAAGATTTATTTATTATTATATTTAAGTATACTGTAGCTGTCTACAGACACCCCAGAAGAGGGTGTCAGATCTCATTACAGAGTGTTTTGAGCCACCATGTGGTTGCTGGGATTTGAATTCAGGACCTGTGGAAGAGCAGTCAGTGCTCTTAACCACTGAGCCATCTCTCCAGCTCATCATTCAGGTTTTGAGTTCTATATTTATCCTGCATTCTTTTCTATTTAACATGACTTTAAGATTATCTTATGTTGCTGGGCTGTGGTGGCGCACGCCCTTAATCCCAGCACTTGGGAGGCAGAGACAGGTGGATTTCTGAGTTCGAGGCCAGCCTGGTCTACAGAGTGAGTTCCAGGACAGTCAGGGCTACACAGAGAAACCCTGTCTTGACAAACAAACAAACAAACAAACAATCTATCTTATGTTAAAGAATTAGAGACCAAATTTCTAAGTCCAGGTTTTCTTTTATTAAAGTATTCGGTGAGATGAACAATATTATCAATCAACACAAACTTCACTGAAATATTCACAAAGAAAGTCCTTATATTATAAATCATACAAATGGCATGCCTCTGTGTAGAAACTGTAATCTCCGTTAAATGCTGATTAATCTGAAGCTACTCCTAACCACATACTCCAGCTTTCAACCTGGGAGATCTAACCCAGTTTTCTTAGACATGGGGCTGGCTGTGATACCAGAAAGTTAGCCACAGCAAGCTGTGGGGGAAAATGCTGTGATTTAAATTAATCATTCTTTTTTTGCACGGTATAATAGTTTCTCCATCTGCATTAAGAATTAATATTCTCAAGAGTTATAAATAATAAAATACAATATATTAAAGCTCACATCGACTTATGCGCCTCAGAAAGCATTTATGTGTGTTTTTTTTTTTTTTAAAAGGCAACTTGTTTTTTCTTTACAGAATTGAATATGATATAACTTTGGATTGGTGATGACTCTCTTTCCCGGAAAATTATTTTTTTACTCAGATATTAAAATCATAGTAGCCTGACCCTAGATGAGTAAAATTGCAGTAAGCTGTTTGAAATGAGGATTGCTGTCATGCTTTGATACAATTTGCAAATTACTTTATTATACTTCATCTGTTACATACTTAACATTCTCTGTCATTTTCCACAGTAAGAAACCCTGCTACCCGAAGCACAGAGGTACTGATAGCTCCTTTGGATAATGTTGGTCTCTATAGTGACCTAAAATGAGACTGTGCTTGACAAAGGGAAGAGTAAATGAGCCAGGTTGGACCAGCTCTCTAGGAATAAAGTGTCCTTGTGCTATCATAAAAAGATTTATTAGTGTCTGGACAGTGAGGAGACCTTTAAAATAAAAAAGTTCAAAGATTTAAGTTGAAAAGCAGAAGATGCTGGGCAGTGGTGGCATGTGCCTTTAATCCCAGCACTTGGGAGGCAGAGGCAGGTGGATTTCTGAGTTCGAGGATAGCCTGGTCTACAGAGTGAGTTCCAGGACAGCCAGGGTTATACAGAGAAACCCTGTCTCAAAAAACCAAAACCAAAACCAAAACCAAAACCAAAACCAAAACCAAAACCAAACCAAAACCAAAACCAAAAAAGGCAAAAACAACAACAACAAAAAAGAAAAGCAGAAGATGAAAATGTGATTTTTTTATGTAGGAGGAGTATAGAGAATCCTCCATGAAATGTGTGAAACTTCTAGTACAAACCATATTGAAACTACTAGCAGGTAAAAAAAAAAAAAAAAAAAAAAAAAAAGAAAGAAAGAAAAAGAAAAGGTAAAAAACAATGAACATGGGAGGAAAAAATATAAACTGATGCTGTTGCTTCTCATTAAAAAAAAATCAGCAAAATGGACAAATCTCAGTAAATAAAACCTTCTATAATCATTTAAAATGAACTTGTTGGGGCTGGAGAGGTGGCTCAGAGGTTAAGAGGACTGACTGCTCTCCCAAAGGTCCTGAGTTCAAATCCCAGCAACCACATGGTGGCTCACAACCATCTGTAATGAGATCTGACGCCCTCTTCTGGTGTGTCTGAAGACAGCTACAGTGTACTTACATATAATAATAAATAAATCTTTAAAAAAAAAAATGAACTTGTTGGAGGTGGTGGCCCATGCCTACGACACTCAGCAAGCAGGGAAGGAGGGCCACTACAAGTACAAGGCCAGCCTGGCTACACACAGTAAGGTCTGGCCTAGCCAGGGCTATATACAGATCCTGTCTCACTCCTCTGCTCACTCAGGTCAGATTCGAGGTTATATTAGACAGTAATTTTCTGCAGTGTACTCAGCTGTTTAAACACTGAAATGGTGAAAAATCCTAGAGTAGAACTTCAAACTGAAGGACAGAACTCAGGCGAGCCAAGATAGAAGTAACCGAGATGGAGACAACTCCACATTTGTGCTCCTGGGATGAATACTCTCGGTTCACCTATGAGCAGTTCCTGGAGCTAAAAAAAGCACTTCGAGAAAGACTGCCACCCTAAGGAGGAGACTCTAGAGGCCTTGGCTGGCTCACTCAAACTGACAAAAGGAGACATCAGGATTTGGTTCTTGAGGAAAAGGCATGAGAGGAAGTTCAAGCGGTTGTCTAAGGCCTGCAAGAATTGGAAAATGTGCTGTTGCCACTGGACATCAAGAGGGACCACCAGGCAGAACCCCAAGGAGCCCTCTCAAAATGACCCTGGACTCCCCCGAAGCTTCAGAAGCCTTGAAGGGTCTCACACTCTCTTCTGGGTACCAAAGCAGAGATGGCATGTCACAGAATTTCTGACTTTCTGGCATAGGCTCTTTTTGTTAATGTTTTTTCAACTTTCTTCTTAGGGCAGGAGGCTGTTGGGTTTTATGTCTATAGATGGTACATGAATAATAAAGCTTGCATTCATAGAAAAAAACCTGAAATACTTTGTGAAAAACCTAAGATATTCTTAGAGAAGGCCATATTATATTACTTGTGGTTCTTTTCAAATCATAAAGCATTCAACTACACAGAATACACATGAAATCTTTTTTTACATTGAACACAGATCTCTTAAGGAAAAAACTCTACACGATGCACTGTTCTGGAGCATGCAGTGTTCTGGGAACAGCCATCCATGTACAGATGCAGTGCTCTCACATCATCTTAGAACCAACGATTACTTATAAAGAGGTGAGCATCAACATTTTAAATGTGAAAGACAGTATAAAGTTGGTTTTGCCAAATGATACATCCCAGACATTTTGAGTGGGTGAGAAGAAAAGGCTCATTTTATGGCCTGTATCTATCCCCCTGCTTGAGATGAATGTCATGGGTCAAATGCCATAACTCTCACTACTGTAGCTGGCAAAAGCCAACCACAGTAACAAAAGGCTAGGTACCTAGCTGAGCCTAGGGCAAGTTGATCCATTTGCTTTGACTCAGGATCACAGTCTTGCCACCACCTTCAAGCCCAGTGGCATCCAGAATAGCCCTGAATTATGTTGGGTATCTCTGCTGGATGCTGGGCTGGTGAAGGCTGAGTGGGCAGGACAGGCAAAGCACATTACTAGAGCCAACCGCCATCGGACGCTTTGTTGACAAGAGCTCAGTGGTTCTGGAGCAGCTCCTCCCAGCAGATGGGCTGTGAGAACACCTCTCTCTCCAGCCAGAGCTCATAGGAATAATGGAAATCTTCAGGCAGATCCAGCCTCTGCCCCAGCACACTCTGCAAGCAGTTATCCACAGGTGAGAATTCTGAGTCCTGAGGTTTATCATATCGGCGGCTGTTAAAAGCCTCAATGTTGGCCCTCAGGGTACATTCTTCTGCTTGGAAGTCCCATGGCCTGGCATCGATGTCTGACATAGGAAGAGAAGAAGAAGAAGAAACATACAACTCAGGATGCTGCTCTCCTCCGCAGAGCATGGTCTATGGGATCCTAACAGGGAAATTGCTCAGAATGTTCTTTTAAGAGCTATGTATAGAGAAGACATACAGCATGCTTACAGGTTTTAAAAGTATTCATATGCTCACAGATTAAACTAATATATACAGAAATGATCTTTGGCAGATTTGAAACTGGTAACTGCTGAGAAAAGGAGATGAGAGGGCTTCTTACTGTAATCTCGTGTTTATTTCTTTCTAGTAATTTATTATAATTGTTAAGAGCAATTAAATTCCTCTTACTGAGCTTTCCATAGTGGATGAAAAGGGGAGATTTTTCTCCTAGGGGAGATTGGAGCAGAACATGAAAAGTCAGTCTGGACCAACTCAGCTAGGCATGGTGGTGCATGCCTTTAATCGTAGCATTTGGTGGGGGGGCAGATGCAGGCAGATCTCCTGAGTCTGAGGTCAGCCTACTGTACACAGCAAGTTCTAGAACAGCCAGGGCTACATAGTGAGACCATGTCTCAAACAAAACAAAACAAAATAAAACTAAAACAAACAAACAAGAAGTATAAGAAGGCAAACATTTTACCACATCATAAAATTTGTATCATATATAGGGGCTCCGGAGATGGCATGAGGACCCGACTTCAGATCCTGACAGCTACATAAAAGCCAGGTACAGCAGTATGCATTTATAACCATGGTGCTGCAGGAGCAGAGACAGGCAAATTCCAGGAGCTCAGTGGCCAGTCAGCCTAGCCAATCAACGAGCTCCTAGTTCACGAAGAACACCTACCATCTACTTTGAGAATACTTACCATTCCCATAAGCCCAGTCATCATTCATGCGATGGCGCACTTTCTGGTAAATGGCCGACATGGTCTTCATGTTGCTTTTTCTCCATTGGCGCCCGAGGTACTTGGTCTGTATCTTTAGAAGCTTCAGAACGTAGAGTTGTAGCATGGCCTGCTTGACCTTGAGAGCTCGCTTTAAGATTGGAGCTGACTTAAACACCACCAACATCTGCCCAATGAAACAGGGGCAGGGTAACAAACAGTCCATCATCATGTGAAGTTTCTTAGGATTTCCAATGCAGACCATATAGACAAACCTGGCTGGCTATCCTAGGACACCCTGGTATCTTGAATTGAATTGAAACATAAAATTCAACTTATGTGTCCAGATTTCTAAATACCAATACATATTTCTGAGTGACTGTAAAATGAGATGCCCATTTTGTCTCCCAATAACTTAAGCCCATGAATTTTAACTACTCTACACAAGAGTTAGTCCTAAAGAGTACAGAAGACCTGTATAAGGAGTTTGAGGATAGTCTGTGATGAGTGAACACACACACACACACACACACACACACACACACACTAAGCTAGACATGATGGCACATGCTTGCAATCACAATATTCAGAGGCTGATCATGAGGTTAAAGCCAGTCTTGTGATATATAACAAAACCACAAAACCAAGAAGTAATTCATTTAAAGTTTATAATATTCACACTGGAAAGATGGCTTAGCATTTAAGAACACTTGTTGCTCTTCTAGAGGACCTGGGTTCAATTCCCAGCATCCTCATTAGAGTTCACAACCATCTGTAACTCCAGTTCCATAGGATGCAATGCCTTCTTCTGACCTCTGTGGGTACCAAGTATGAAGTGGTACACATACATACATGAAGGCAAAGCACAAATAAAATAAATAAATCTAAAAAATTAAGAAATTATAACATATAACTCAAAACAAAGATTATCTGACATATGTACCATTTCCACTATTACTAGTTTCTTGTGTATCATTGGAGATAATTTCTTGTTTTGAGACGGGATTTCTCTGTGTAGTACTGGCTGTCCTGAAACTTGCTCTGTAGCCAGGCTGGTCTCAAGCTCCTGAGTGCTGGGATTAAAGGCATGTGCTATCACCACCTGGTCTTTTTGTTATTTTCCTAAGATTTAAAAACTAGTTAAAATTTGTCACATATATACATGTATGTGTTTTTATATATGTTTACAAATACTTCATAGTACTCATGTAGAGGTCAGTAGACAGCTTTTAGTTTTCTCCTCCCACTATAGGGTTACCAGGCATTCATGGCAAGAACTTTTACCAGCTGGGCCATCTCACTGGCCCTAGAGAACTTTTTGTTTATAGATATATATCACATATATATTATTTTTATATTTTAACACAATAGCCAACTACACTGTTCAATATCTTGCTTAAATTTTTTAAAATTTGTGTGTATGTGTTCGTGTGTGTGTGCACAAAAATATGAGTACAGGTGCCCTTAGTGACAAGAGGCACTGGCTCTCCCTGCAGCTGAAGTTGCAGGCAGATGTGAACTGCCTGATGTAGGTGCTAGGAACCAAACTTGGGGCCTTTGCAAGAACAGCACATGCTCTTAACTACTGAGCCATCTCCCTAACCTCCATATCTCACAGAATCTCTCTCTATAGATCAGGCTAGCCTTAAAATCACAGAGCTCCTCCTTGCCTCTTCTTACTGAGTGCTGGGATTAAAGGCCTCATTTAATTTAATAATATTACTTGAAAATTATTCCACACCAGCAGAGAAACCCCTCATTCTTTTGAGTGGTTTTGTCATAGTCTACTATAAGGGCACATCATAATTTATTTAGGCAGTTGGTCCTTGTTAATGAACATTTAGGTTGTTTCCAGAGGCTTATTATTATTACAAGCAACATTGCAATGAATGTTAGACTTGCTTCGTTTTGGGGATATGTAAGTATAATCAAATGTGGCTGGCTTCTCTTGTTAGAGCTATCTTAGGAGTGCCTGAATTTAGCTCCCAGGAAAGAAATGGACTGGTGAGTACTCACCTTGGAATAAGTGCCCAGAGTTAGGAAGTGCAGAAATGTCTGCACCAGTTATCTACAGAGCTTTCTAATAGGCAATGTACAAATGCTGACGACGCACGATTCAGGCGAGTGGATGCTTCTGTGACCTAAAGCCTTCTTACCATGGTCCTGGAATGCTTCCATTTGGTCAGCTTATTGAGCAGCCTCAGGAGGTTGATGCAGGAAAAGAGGTTCCTCCAGCAGAACTGACTATTGTCTCCAGCTTCCTGAAATGAGGAGCATGGTCGTCTCAATACTCACAATGCTTCCTTCCACTCCCCAGAAGACTGCGCATCTCTCTTGTCAGGTCAGGTGAATATCCGGGAGGAAACGCTGCCTCTACCCTGCCCTTTACATAAAAAGAACCTCACTTCTGAGAGCATACTATCCTTAACCTGAAAACTTCTAGTTAGGCTGAGCGTGTAGCTCAGTAATAGAGCACTTGCAGAGCTGTGTGCCTGAATCCCAACCAAACAAGACAAATAAACAAACAGAAAACAAATAAAACAGACACTCAACTGACAAGCCTGCAAGACTTTTTTTTTTGACTGGGGTGGGGTACAGGGGTTGAGGTAGGGTTTCTCTGTGTAGCCCTGGCTGTCCTGGAACTTGCTCTGTAGGCTGGCCTTGAACTCAGGATGCACCTGCCTCTGCCTCCTGAGTGCTAGGATTAAAGGCGTGCGCCACCACCCCCTGGCCCTATAAGACTTTATCTAGAGCAAGTGTTGGTTAGAAAGGCAATACAGAAACACAGGAACTTGACTCAAGCACACTTTCTGTGCTTATCACTTAGAAACGAAGATGATAAGTTTACTGCTGTAATCTTTGTGCTCATGTAAGCAGTGTTTGCAGTTGCTGAGAGTTTGGTCTCATTCTGGGGGACTGTAAAAAATATGGTTTGAGCTGGCTTACCTCATGGGATTTAGGGATAAAATTCAGGTTGTTAGGTTTGTGGCAAGTGTTTTTTTTTTTTTTTTTTTTTTTTTTTGGCTAGGCCGCTGCCTTGGCCCATGGAATCATCTTGATTAGGCTTAACTGACATGGGAAGACCCACTCTAATCATTCCCTGGGCTTGGGTCCTGGGTTACATAAAAAGGAAAGAGAAAGCCAGCTAAGCTTAAACATTCATATTCCTCCCTTTTATGAGTAGATACAGAGTGACCAGTGTCTGCCGCCAAGGCTTCCCTACGGTGTCAGAACTGTAAAATAAACCCTTCCCTCCTTAAATTGTCTTTGTCAGGGAGTTTTCTCATCACAGCCACAGGAAAAGTAACAGAGAAGGAAAAATAGCAGTTCATGTGTGCAAGTGACTACAGAGACCAAAAGACAGTGTTAGAACGCCCACCGGTGAACTTACAGGCTGTTGTAAGTTTCCTGATGTGAATGCTGGGAACTACACTCAGGATCTGGAAAAATAGCAAGTGCTCTTACCACTGAGAAATCTCCCCAACCCTCTTGCCTGAAGGTTTGTGAGTACCAGGCAGTGGTGGCACACACCTTTAATCCAGAACTCCAGAGGCAGAGGCAGGTGGATCTCTGGAGTTTGAGGCCAATCTGGTTTACAGAGCAAGTTCCAGGACAGCCAGGGCTACACAGAGAAACTCTCTTTCAAACAAAACAAAACAAAACAAAACAAAAAAAGCTTGTGAGTATCTAACCAGAGATAACAGATCATATTAGATAGAAATAGGTATCTACTCACAAACATTTTTTCAAGAACAAAAAAATATGGCCTCTTAATATTAAATATGTGATATGTGCATGTGTGCTTCTATGTATATACATATATATCATAATACATATTTATAATACATACACATATATTATATAGAATATATAACAAGCCTGTATCCTAGCACTTAAGAAGCAGAGGCAGAGACAGGAGAATTTCAAGTTTCAGGCCAGCCTGAGCTACATAAGGAATTCTATGACAGCTTGGATCATATAGTAGCAAGACTCTGTCTCCAAAAATGTATTGTGACTGTCAAGATGGCTCAGCAGGTAAGGGTGATTGCCCCCAATCATGATGATTAAGTTTGATCTCTGTAGTCCACTTAATGGAAGGAGAGAACCAATTCCTGCAAGTTGCCTTTCATACATGTGTATACACACACACACACACACACACACATACACACACACATCACACACACAAACACGCACACACATGCACACGCACACACACACATACCACACACACACACACCACACACACACCACACACACCACACACACACAAACACGCACACATACACACACGCGCACACACACACATACACACACACACCACACACACACAAACATACACACACACGCACACGTGCACACACACACATACACACACACCACACACACACACACACACACACACACACACACACACCACACACACACACACCACACACACGAGAAGGGGGAATAAATGTAAAAAAGTAAACAAGGCTGAGACACTTTTCAGTAGCATAGGGCTTGCCTAATGCACAAAGCTCTTGGTGACAGCTCTATCACTGAAAAAAACCGACAAGAATTTTGTGTGTGTTCTACCCTCA